>CAKNYM010049249.1:40688-116841 GCA_932195095.1 Andricus curvator | reverse complement strand
AACCTAATTAAAAAGGAAAGTATTTTGCGTTTTCCATGACGTAACACTTTATTATTCTCATAATACTTTTTTTCCTTATATATTTACATTGGAAGGTAATTACAGAAATTACATAATTTATTTTTAATTGAACCTCAAATCGTTCCATACTTTTATGTTTATTTATTAAGATTATATATTTAGAAATTATTATCATTTTGGAAAATATTGTAAGAAAAGCGAAATATTACTTTAAATTTATAAAAAAATTATTAAAATTGAAAAATACGGAGAATATAGACTATTTTCCGTTCTTTAACTAACTTCAATGAGTGCAAATAACTTTTCTGTGTTACGGATTACAAGGTGTTTGAAACAAAATGATTCCACTTTCTCACAACATTTTTTTTAAATTGCCTTAAAATCTTGCGTTTTCTGGTTTGAGAATTTTCGAAATCTTTTGAAATTTTAAACAATATTTCTAATTCTCTTTCATCAATAATGTTTAGAAAAATTTATAAATAAATAGTATTATACATGAGATTCTTTTTCAATTACCCAGAGGATACTTTTTCTTCAAGGATAACTACTTTTCAGATATGAGCATGATTTTTTCAATTGTTGTTAACCAATTGTTAAAATCAATTGTTATACTTTCTGAATAATGTCAAGAAGTGGTCATGTTTTTAATGTGGAAACATATTTTTCCTAAAACTTAAAAGATTATATAGATTGTGACATAAATTTTAAAAAATGTAGTGAATAATTGTTTTCCAGGGATTAATGCCCTGAATCTTTACAAACATTCTAAATATTATCTCTTTGACTTACTCGAATTTATTCTTTAAAATAAAAAATTACTGAAAATTTTTACAGGAATCTAAAGAAGTTTTTATTTTTTTTTATTTTCGTGAAATCATTCATTCATTCATTCATTCATTCTCAATCTTCTAAATATATTTTCAAATAATCAGAATCTTTCCTAAATTTTTTTTTAATTCTGAAAAATTTTAAAAATTGCCCTGAATTCTTCCAGAATCTTTTTCGACAATGTTGGAAACTTTTCAAAAAATTCTCTTCAAATTAATTCGAAGAAAACATTAAGCAGTTTCCTGGAAATCTTAAGACAATTTTTTCATTCTCTGGAAACCTGTCAAAGTTTATGAAAAGATTCTTTTTTCAACAACCATTTGAAATGTTTTGAAATATTTTGCAATTTTCTCTTAAAATGCATTTCTTAATATTTTGAACTGTTCTTTTAGTGTTTCAAAAATGTGAATTTTTCCTTCAAATATGTATTTTTCGCTTTCTAATTCCTAAGTAGGTTGATAATAAAAGTAATGAAACCGTAAGTAAACTTATGTAATATGTTAAATTTGTATCCAAATAAAAATAAACACGTATATTTATAGTACTTTTCTGATGTGCCAATTTTTATGGTAAAATTTCCTCGAACATGACTGTCGTTGTTTGTAAAAAAATAAGAACATTCGATTTTAGTAAGAATTTTTTTAAAGATTTTCAGTGCAACGCTATCAGGATCTGGAAAGAAATCTGAAATATCTCAATTGGGTTTAAAGTTATAAAGGTTTGAAGAACAAATTTGTTTTTTCCCCATGTTAAGTCAGAATTATATTTCTTCTCGAAAATTTCCTCTTCGAAGTCAGAATCATAATTCATTCGAAAAATTTCTTATTTTATATTGGAATTATAAATTTTTCTTGCAACTCAGAATTATAATTCTTTTCGAACATTTTTTTCTTTAGATCTGAATTATAATTTTTGTTCGAAAATGTGTTCTTCCAAATCAGAATCATAATTCTTTTTAGAAATACCCCATTCCAAGACAAAATTATTGTAATTCTTTCAGAAAATTCCTTGTTTCACATCTAAATTATAATTTATTTATTTAAAATTCATTGTTCTAAACCAAAATCAGAATTTTTATAGAAAATTCCTTATTCTTATTCAAAATATTTATTCTTTCGGAAAACTCCTTATTTCATAACTGAATTATAATTTTTTTTAAAGTCCCTGTTCCAAACCAGAATCAGAATTCTTTTAGAAAATTCCTCGTTCCAAGAAAAAATTATTTTAATTCTTTGGAAAAATTCCTTGTGTTGAATCTGAATTATACTTATTAAAAAAACCGGTTCTTAGTTAACATTTTAATCTTCTCGGAAAATTCCTTATTTCAGATCAGAATCAATTTTTTATTTCAAAAATTTCCTGTTCTCAACTAAAATCAGAGATCTTTCCGAAAATTCGACGTCCCAAGTTCAAAATGTTCGTTTGGAAAATTTCATATCTGGATTAAAATTTTTTTTCAAAAATTCCCTGTTCCAAATCACAATTATGATTTTTCAAGTAAAAATCATGAATCTTTGAGAAAAACCCCCGCTCTTAGTCCAAATTGTAGGTCTTTTAGAAAATTTCATATTTTTATCTGAAATATAATTTTTTTATTATTCACTGTTTTACACGGGAATCAGAATTTTTTAGAAAATTTCACGTTTCAAGTCAAAATTGTTACTATCTTGAAAGGGTTTTTTTACAACTCAAAATTATAAAATTGTTTCAAAAATCTTCTGTTTCAAGTTAGAATTATAATTCTTTAGAAAAACTCCTTGTTCCGGATGTGAATTATAATGGTTTTTCGAAAGCTCCTTACTCCTAGTCAGAATCATAATTTTTTTAGAAAATTCCTAATCCTTAGTCAAAGTTATAGATCTATTAGAAAATTCCTTATTTCAGATCTGAATTATAATTTTTTCAAGTTCCTGTTCCAAACCAGAATCAGAATTCTTGTCGAAACTTCTTCGTTCTAAAGACAAATTATTCTTATTTTGGAACGTTTCTTGTTACAACTCACAATTATATATTTTATTTGAATTTCCTGCTTCAAGTCAGAAGGTTTTTTGTTACAACTGACAATTATAATTTTTTTCAAAAATCCCCTGTTCCAAATGAGAATTATAATTCTTCAGAAAAGCTCCTTGTCAGAATCATCATTTTTTCAGAAAATTCCCCGTTCTTAGTCAAAATTGTAATTTCAATTAGAATCATAGTTCTCTTCAAAAGATCCCATTTCAAATAAAAATTGTAATTCTTCAAAAAAATGCTTTGTTCCAGATCTGAATTATAATTTTTGTTCAACAATCTACTCCTCCAAATCAGAATCAAAATTCTTTTAGAAAATTTCCCTTTTAAAGACAAGTTTATTGTAAATCTTTAGAAAACGTCCTTTTTCAGATCTGAATTATAATTGGTCAAAGAGTTCTGTTTTCGATTTTTAAAATTTGTACGGGTGTATATTTTCCTTATTTTCCATCGAACATTGCATTTATTTAGCAAAATTTGTAAAAATTATTTGCCTTCAATAAGCATCAGTTTGAATAAGTATGAACTTAAATGTCTAAATAAGGTTATTTTAATTTTATAGGTTTTTTCCTTATGCAGAAGATACTTTGAGTTCTCTCTAAATCAACATTTGTAAAATTCAACTAATTACTAGTGAAATTTTACAGATTCGATTAGCAAAAAGTGAGTCGCAAAGGAATAGTAGAAAAATACTAATTCGATTAGTAAGATATTTCCTAACTCAAAAGTGGAAAGAATTTTTTACAATTTTAAAATCGCAAGGGATCGATGATCTCCAAATTAAGTATACATAATCACTATTTTCATGCGCTACTTTCCAACAAATTTCAATTTTAAATTTTCAAGATTTTTTTCGGTTGTACGTTTTTCTAATTTTCCATAAAAAATTGCAATTGTTTGGCGAAAAGTTGGCCCCTGAATATTAGTGAAAAGTTACTAATTCGATAAGTTCAATTTGCAATTATTATAAAAGGTTATACAAATGGGAAAAGTAAAAGTTAGAAAAATTTAATAAGATAACGCGCTGGTGTAACATTTTTCACTCTATTGAAACAATAAGAAGGCCCTATTCTGAAATTGCAAACGTGACATTTATTATTATTTTATTAGAAAATATCTGACAATCAAAGAATTTTTTAAGGCAAATAAAGCTTTGTACACGTGTTTTCAAGGTTCAGCACGGCAATTTATGTCGGAATTTTTAAGCTAACAAAAATATGTTACTCTTTGTTTGAGATATTACACAGTATAATTTTATGACATTATTTTTCGCATATTTTAATGACTGGCTTGACACCGTTAGACAATTCTTGAAAATTCGTTATACATTTGTAACTGAAAATTTATTTATATAAACTCATTAACCCTCTTTTTGTAGTGGAAAAATAGTATTTTCAATTTATTTTCATTAAAAAATGGTCTAGTTTTAATCACAGTATAATCGACAGATATTTTAGACTATATTGATTTTACAGAGGGAAACTACAGCATGAAATTCCCGAATAGAAAATTTAATATTGGACCAAATTAATTTCAAATCAGGCAGGTTGTACAGTACATGATGTCACAGAATCTCTCAGGGACGAAATATCTTGTTTTTTAGAGGAAATTATGCGATACGTACATTTCCGAATTGTGAAAAATACCACTTTCTACGAAGCTATGAGTATTTGAATTTCGCGCTTTATTTTAAAAAACCCCAAATTTGTTTTTCAAACCTCTATAAATTTTGAACCAATTGAATTTTTCAGATTTCTTCACAGATCCTGATAGCCTTCCACTAAAAATCTTTAAAAAATTTCTTACTAAAATCGAATGTTCTTATTTTTTACAAAAAACAAAAGGTATGTTCAAGGGAATTTTACCATAAAAGTTTGCACATCTGAAAAAGTACTATAAGAAATACGTGTTTATCTTGAGTGATGTCTCCATCGTTCAGGGAAAAATTTAAAAATTATATTTAAAAGGAAAAAAAAATTTCCTTGGTCTCAAAAATGGTTTAGCTCACATAAAGCTCATTGGATGCCTTCTTCATATGAAAAGAAATTGTAAAAAAATATGGAAAAAAATTTAAAAAGTTCGAGTTTTCCAGAAAATATTATTTACTTTTTTCTTCCAATTTTCAAGACATGAAAGAAATAAATAACAAACAAAATACCTAAACTTTTTAATCACAAAAGATGAATTCTTAACCAAAAAGAATTAACTACCTACTGATAAGAGATAGATTTTCTCATTGACTTCTATTAATTCAGTTTAAATTTAAATGTAAACACGAGAAAAAAGGTAAAAGATTGGATTTGTGAAAAGAGATTGCGATGAATAAATAGGAATTCTGATGGTTTATGGACGAACAAATAATATTTCAAATAAAAATAGTAAAACTCTAAGTTTATAATATCGTATTAAGATTTTGCGCGGCACGGAGGGGAGGAGGGGGGGGATCAGAGCACATCTTATGGTGGAATGGGGAAAGGGAGGATTAAAAATTTAAGAAGAAAGCCTTACGGAATTTATGGATGACACCTACGTAAATTCAAATAAATATTTTAAACTGACCAAGAGCGGTTACAAAATCGCAGAAAATCTACTATGGACCGATTTAAAAATTTTACATTCGACAAAGTTTTAAAAAAATTCTAGGTCATGGTTTAAGAATAATTTATTTTTTGGTATATTATTCTAGACTGTAACTGAAGGGAAACGTATTTCACTGATTGACCAAATTTTTGTCATAACCATTTGAATAAAGCTACAAAAATTATGAATTATTCAGATAAAGCTAAAAAATTACCTAATTTTTTACGAAATTCCTAATTCTTAAGACATTTTAATCAAAAATGTCGTGGTGAATTTGTGGAAGGTAAAATAGATAAAGTGTGTGAATAATTATTATCGTTCTATTTCGACGCATTAAAATTTGTAAGAACGTTATGTTAGAAAAGGTGACGTAGGCTATTTACAAGTTTCACAATATTTCAGTCTCATGTTTCAATGAAAATGAAAGGTTTACAGAATTTCCATGTTTTATCAAACTTTGATATTTGTTGCGTTTTTCATTCTCACAACAATTTTTCGATGAATGCATAAGGTTCTAAATAAATTCATATATATTCATAGCAGCAGTTTTCCACTATCGAATTAGTAAATATTTTTCTAAATAAACTAGTGATTTTCTACGTATCTCTAATGGCTTACTTTTATCTAAATGAATTAGACAAATTTCACTAGTAATTAGTGAAACATCAATTTAGATGTAGGGATTATAGAAAATAACAAAAATCAACCTAATATTTTCAATTTCAGTAGATTTATAAGAAACTGTAATGGTTAATCAGAAATGTGTGACAAGAATATAAATATTGCTAGTAGATTAAAGACATCGTTTACGTTATCAGCTTATTTTAACAGTATTTTTTTATTCTAAGAGACGAGACTCTTTTTCTGGTTTATGGCAATGGGATCTCCAATCTCACCTGTAATAGCCAAAATCTTCATGGAACATCTAAAGTCAAAAGACTTTATTTGAAAGTTTCAAAAACTGTCCTATGTCAGAAAAGGTAATGTTCTGAAAACGTTTCTTGTTCCAAATGCGTCCTCAAAACGTCTCTGGAACATTGTATGTTTAAGGAACGTTATGTGGACTGTCTTACGATCTGTCCAAAAAGTTTAGGCAACTCGATTTTCGTACAGATTTTTGTGAAAATCTCAGCAGAAAAAATATTCTAAAAATATGAGACAACATGCATGTTGCAGGTGAAGGTTTTGCCAATACTGATACAGAGTTTCAAAATGTTCAGATGATAAGCGATTATTTCCTGGCGAGTGAAAGGTGAAAAAGCACAATAATCATATGATCATTTCAGAATAATCAACTTTGAGTCGCTGTAAATCACTGAGGTGTCATCTTCGAAACTAAAGAACATACAGAGATGATTCTTGAAGCAAATTACACATTTTTGGCTTCAGACAATGTTGTACGTATTGTGAATGAGCAACAAGTTGCACTTGAATGTTTAAATATTATTTTCATCTTGGAAAAATACAAAAGGCTTTGTGATAATCGAGGTGAACACACTCTCAGCATGGACACTTTTTGAATCGGTAATAGAAATAGCTAATTCACAAACGTATGACAAACGCTACTTGCGATTGAAAGATTGAATCCCAAGTTCGTAGCATAGCACTTAAGTTGAATGGTCAGATAAAAGAATCGATGCCCAGCGTTGCAATTGGGCACTGATCAACCAGTTTATGTCAAGCACTTTGAAGTACCTTTTAGAGAATTCTCCTCTCGTGCCAACACTTCCATCCTACCGTCAACGCTAAGCGTTTAATAAAAGCACTCAGACAACATAATAAACTCCTAGCGTTGCTGTTTGGCTTTGATTCGCCAGTTTAAGTCAAGCAGTCTAAAACTCTTTATAAGGAATGCTTATCTCGTTGCAACGCTCCGACTTTAACTTCAACGCTAAGCGTGAAAGGTAAGTATGTACGTAGATCACAAAATCAACTCCCAGCGGTGCTGATTTCGTAATAAGAAATAAATACCACCTGGGGTGGTTGCTGAAGAGCTTGATGAGTGACTCGAGACGGAGTGATGTTGTGAGACGAGTGTGTCGTTTGAATGAGCATGCGACTTCTAGATTCATCTAAAATATATCTCGTCTCCTGCACATCCTTTACTTACCCTTGCAACTAGGCTAGAACCGAACGAATTACGCTCACCCCGAAATTGATTTGCTTAATGGTATAATAATAAATAATAAATAAATACAAGTGGAAGCAAAATATTCCAAGTGGCTGCATTAATGACAAATGCTTAGGAGTGAATTGATGTATTTGTAAGTGATTTCGATATGATTCCAAGTAATTGCGAACTGCATTCAGATAACTGCAAATAATTCAAGGGTGACTTCAATCCATTGCAACGCGTTTGCAGGTAATTTTGTGTAATGGAGTGTCATTAATATGCGTATTACCTAACATAACAAAATAAAATATGAAAGAAACAATGTATAGTGGTGATAATATCAGTAAATATGAGAATCTGATCTTGGCAAGTAGCTTTTGTAGTATAGTAATCTTCAGAAAGAAAGACAAAATATAGAAGAACAATAGAACGAAATTATAACACAGGAACAGAAGATATATTTGCTTTTTCTGTAATCATAAAAAGTCATGAATAATAATTCTATTCATCAGCAGAAAAAAAACATAACGTAGAAGAACAATATTCCATAATATAAACCTGGATCATTAAATGATGTTTTTTTTTAAGCAGCTTGAATTAATATCAGTGCTACTTATAATCTGATCTTTGTAAGCAGTTTCTTTAGGATATTAATTTCCTGAAAGAGAGACAAAATATATAGAAGAAACAAAAAGGTTATAACACAAGAACAAAAGACATTTTTGTTTTTTCTGTTACCATCAAAAATCATGAAAATTGATACTGTTCACTAGCAAGAATAAATAAAATGTGAAACAGGTGATCATTTGGTAAAAAATAAGGCTAGGGGATATGATTTGTTGCTTTCAGTCTTCAACATCTTCGGGCTCATCATCGGGGTTCTGTTGCTGAGGCCTATTTGCTGCATCAAGGATCGCGTTATCGAGAGACGTTGAGGGATATCGAACATTTTCTTGATGCCGTGCATACCCCAAGAACCATAATACGCTTGCAATATGTGCATACGAGCCTACAGTACGAGCTCCAGATTTGCATGTGCAATAGTATCCTTCAATGAGATCATTCTCGTTACCATCCATTTCACCATCGTGCTCATCATCGTCAACGGGTCGATACGCAACCCAAAGTTGGTACCTAGTCGCATTCCGATGTCGTGAAAAAACTCTGACTCTGATTAGTCCAGGCCGCGGGATAATGCCTTCTCCAGCTCGATTCCTCAAGACTTCTAGCTAAAATACCTCTTCTCCTTCCCTCTGTAACTTATCCTGGATATACGATGGAGCTAACTTGACTTGATAGACACCCACAGTCAGATCATTGAGGAAGTCCAAAGTTAAGTGCGGAAAGTCAAGTACGTGATGGAACTCCAATCGAACCCATAGAATATCGCCACCCATAAGATGCAGATTTTCGGCTTCCACTAACCCTTGAACAACATTTACTTCGCGGGCTTTCTCCAGCAACTGCCTAGCTAAATCTGCATCAGCCCCTTCCATGTACACAAGAGGGTGGTAGCGATTGATTATTGTTCCAGCCAATTCGATAAAACTCAACAAGATGGCGTACGAGTGACTTGCGCAAATAATTTGAACATCAACCTTATGTGGCCATTTCTAGCCTCCACGATCCATCTTGTTTTTGTAATCAGGCGTGATTAGTTTGCTTGCTCAGTACTCAGTTGACGTTGCCCTCGCTCAAGAAGTGATGGCATTTTCCATCGGATTCCCAGATGCTCCAACAGTGGTCTAGCATCCCTATAGCCCTATTCCTGCAATGTCCCTTTCGAATGCCTTAAGAAGCATTGCAGCATCGTTGTTTCGAGAGTCAGATAAGTATGGCCCTTGAATGTCAAGTATGTAGCCATTAGGTGCAACAAGTAGTGCTGGTTTGACCAAATGAAGTCCTTTGTGAACCCAGTAGGACTGTCGAAGAAAACGAAAGTATGTGCTCTTTTCAATGTAAATGTATGTGTTGTCAATGATCACAAACACGCGTACAATCTTAGGATCTGGGTTGTATAGTATGTTGGATAAATACTAGTTCCTTTTGTATTTTGGAAATATATATCCAAATTTAATTTTTACAAAACTTTATTCGAAACTTACGAGTGATAGTTGTTATGCTTTTTAAGGAAAGTCGTAGGTTAGTCATGACCCACATAATATTTCTAAACCTAGGAATGTTTCGGGAAAGTTTGAATTTCAGTGTGGAAGAAAAATTGCAGCTTTCCTATTTTGAGCTATAAACTTCATTGGCGGTGAAAATAAATTATTTATTTCTAAAAGTGTTTCTTTAGATTTACCTACTTACGACTTCCACTTCTAGAAGATATACAATATTCTAGGACCAATAGAAAATTTTTCAGTAGACATCAAATTTTCAACAGAATACAATAATTTTCAACAAAAAATGATAAATTTTCAACCGAAACAGACATATTTTCAACTAAATACATGCATCTTCAACAAAATACGTGCATTTTCAAATAAAAAAAACAAACATCCAACCAAATAGTTGAATCTTTAACTAAACAAAATAAATTTCAACCAAAAAATGGAATGGTTAAATTTTAATTAAAAAAATTAATGTTTACCAAAAAAAATCTTAACAAAATAGCTAGTTTTTCAACGAGAGAGATGAATTTTCAACTGAAATGATAAATCTTCAAAACAAAAAAAACATTTGTAACAAAGTAGTTCAACTTTCAACCAAAAATGATGGATTCTCAATAAAAAATATTTTTATTTTAAATCAAAAACAGTGACATTCAACCCAAACAAAATTTTTCAACAAAATAGTTGAATTTTCAACCAAATAATAATATTTCGATTCGAAAAGATGAATTCTCAATGAAAAATTTAATAGACGAAATTTCAACCAAAAAGACGAATTTTCAACAAGATTGTTCAATTTGACACCAAAGAGATGAATTTTTAATGAAATACATGAATTTTCAGCTACAAAAGATCAATTTTCAACAAAATAGTGCAATTTAACACCAAAGAAATCAATTTTCAACCAAAAAGATTAATTTTTTACCAAAAAGACGAATCTTAAACAAAACGTACGAATTTTCAACTAGAAAGGATTAATTGTCAAACAAAAATGTCATAGTTGAATTTTCAATTGAAAAAATTAATTTTTAACGAAAAAAGATGAATCCTCAACTAAAAATATAATAGCTCATACATTTCGACAAAAAAAAAAGTAATTTTAAATCAAAAACAATTTAATTCAACTTTGAAATTATGTTATTTCTTTCTAAGTGTTTTTATATATTTTAGAAAATTTTTAATCTCAGGTTGGGAGAAAAATTTCAATTTTCCTATATTGGGCTCTAAATTTCTGTGGCTATCTGCCACCACAATTTGAATAGTGAAATTGAAAAAATATTCGGAAAAGCAATAAAATTGATTGATTGTCATAAAAAAGACTTGTGAACTACATTTCGAAAGTAACTAAAAGAATAGCGGTTTTTATATTTACTGCTACTGAAAAAAATGTAACTAGTTACCAATTCGTTACTTACTTATAAAAGTAATGTCGTTACCACTATCGTTACCAAAAAAAAGTAACTAAAGTCTGCGTCAAAAGTACGCGATCCTGACTTTGATCGCTCGCAACTCGTTCAAAAAAAATCGCAAAAAATCCTAGCCAGGTACACGTGAAAGCCTCTAGTCTCTTGAATTGAACGATATGTATGTTGCTGTTCTAAAAAATATTTTATGATAGCGCTAATGTAAAACGTGCTGAAAAATAAGGTTTTGGAGGCAATTTTTTCAGCTTCGACTTTCGAGGCTTCCAAAAACGAGCTGGAGGTCTTAAAAGATCTGAAAAAATTCAATAAGTTGTCTAGAATGCAACGCAGTTTTCTAAATTTCGAAATATGAAATTTTTCACTAATTACAGCCCTTAAAATGTGCAGTTTTGTAACATGATTGAACTTCACTTTTGAAAAATGAAATTAGATCAATATTTCATTTTTTTAAGTGTAGTTCAATCACGTTACAAAACTGCACATTTTAGGCTATAAAACAACGTCCCATAATTATTTCTTTCCAAGATTATATGTTTGTAGAAAACGGTCTGTAATTAGTCAACAATTTCATATCTCAAAATTCAGAAAAATACCAGCAGATTATTTCACTCATTGGGAAAACATAAATGAAATAAAGGATTGTATTTTTACTCAAAACAGCTTTACAACTTATGAGATGCATATCACTTTTTCTTAAATTTATTAAAATTTTATTTCTCTTAACTGAGGAAACCATTGATGTCAAACTTCAGACAATTCCTATAAATGAATTTTGAAAGCTATCTTAGTAGTGCATCAATTCAGATTTGCTCACGCAAAGAAACAATTCTTATAAAACTTCAATTCCAAACATCTTTAGAATTAAAATTTTCCAAATTCGTTGTCAAAGAAATTTGTTCTTTTGGTTCCATGATGTGTTCACAGTGAATCAGTTTTCATAATTTGAACAAAAATATTATTTAAGACAGTCAAATCTTCATTTTTCCGTAAATCAAATAATAATTTTTTAAATAAATAATTTAATTTTCAAATACATAGAAGTGTTTTATGATTTTGAATAATTTATGCAACTATGATGAGAATCATCGCATATCAACCATTTTACATACGATTTATTTCCTGAAAGTAATTTCTCACACTATAAATGTTAAAATTTCTGTTATCCTTGTAATTCCGTTCTTTGTAATAACTATTTAGTTCAAACTTTTTCGATATTAACAATAAATTCCAATAGCTCGATGATTCCAATCATTCTAAGAAGACAATAAGGTTGATAACATGTCTAACAAGGAATAAGCTTGTATCCTAATAATAATCGTTAAGGATATATGTAACTAGTTCTGAATTATTATTTGATTGATTGTGAAAATTTCCATTACCCAATTTTTAGTGTAACCTTTTTCAAAACGTGTTTATACTTACGATTTTTTGGTTTCTCATAATTACCCGTTAGTTTAATCTTTTTGACATACGCGATAAGTCCCTCCTTTTCATTCGAGCAGTAACTTCATTTGGTTTCATATTCCAATTTAAAATTAGCAAAAATTTGTTTCGAAAAAACCTAATATCAACAGTGTATTACATAGAGTAATACCAAGAATAATGAGTTTGAAATGATTATCTTTCATTTATTAAAAATTCGATATTTAGAATGTTGCAGGATTATAGTGTTAAAATATTATTGCTCAGGATAAAATTTGGAAAAAATTGGCGAATTTGCAGCCACCCTGTTTAGTACTTTTTAATAACTTTCACAAGTTCTTGCTCATGACAATGACCTCACTGTTAGAAAAATCTGACTGAATTTAAGTACACATGTATTGGAAGTTTTTTCTACTCACGTACATTAAATTTCAGGTACAGTGTGCATTGAAATTCAAAGACGATAATTTTAAAGTATGCGTCACATAGGATTTCCCTTTAATCAAGTTTTTTGACTTGCAGGTGGCATTTATAGTTTGAAATATCTGTGGATTATAATATGGCAAAACCTCGGGTAAAACCTCCACCATTTATTTATGAAAGTAAACTGAAAACACTATTTTAACATATAAAAATAGTATAAAGTGGACTTTCATAAATAAATTTTTATTTAAAAAATTCATGAAAATCACTTTCAGTTACCAGTACGTATGATTACGAAAGGGAATTTTCACAATCGGCTATCATCAACCAGGGAGGCAAAGAAGAAAAATATAAATGGTTAAATGAGCGAAACACATCAGGACGAATCAACAATACTACAAACTTCTTCTTCTGGAACTGGCATGGTTATGTTAGATTTTTAAACTCCTGTATTAATTATAAGTTTGATATTATAGAAATCGTCGAAACCTGGCTCACTCAAATTCCCAAAAACTTGTACGCGGATAATAAATATAATCATTTCTTTTCTAGCGCTTTGAAAGAAAAATCAAAAGGTAGAGCCAGTGGCGGCCTAGCCCTTTTTAGAAACAAATTTTATTATAATAGTGACATCATAGATAAATCAGAGTATTGGATATTGGTTCGAATTTATAGCGCAAATAAAATTAATTTTATTGCAGGAATCTGCTATTTCAACCAGACGGTAGATACAGAAGTAATCCTACAACTTTTCGAAGAAACCTTATGCGCTCTGTCAGAGAAATACAACAACGTTCCTATCACTATGTATGACGAAGTTACCAGTACGTGAGATTCAAGTTAAGTTTGTAATTTAAGAGAGCATATAGTTTTGCAGAAAGTATGAGAGATTCAGTGTTTAAAAATTCTCAATCCTAGTAGCGTGAACCCTTTTATTTCTCAAGAGGTGATTGTTAAAAAAGGCTTCATGTCCGGGGTAAATAACGAAAAATACTACCCAGTATTTGTGAAATTTCATCGTCTCTCTCTCTTCCTCTCTGTCTTTCTCTCTCCCTCTCTCTTATCACACCGCATTATTTTAGATATTGCAAGTCTTTTGAGATCCGTTTTGTAGTCAAGCGTTTTCAGTAAGATTACTATTATCAGGCTTTATGGAGCTATATTTTTCCCATTAAAATTGATATATTTTAAAATATTATAAATAAAGCTGAATAATTGTTGGAGAAACACCGTATGATAGGTTATGCATGTATGTTCAGGGATCCAGCCTCATATGTAGATGCTTATAGACAAGTAGAACACTTCCAGCGTCGAATGTCATATGTAAAATATAGATTAAAAAAATATTAAAAACATTGATGACGCGAAAACTAGAGGATGCTTGCACTGGATGCCTTCCCAGCATTACTAAATAAAATTTATTTAAAAACTTAACAGATTTTCTTTCTGTTATTTGAATAATATTAGGAATTTTATGTCTGCTTACGAATTGTGCTTTTTAGATGCTTTCTAGTAGAAATTATTTAAGTTTGACAAAAATTCATTTTTAATCCTCCTCTAATAATATAGAGAAATACATGAAATACTGTCGATATCATATAATATATGCGAGTTGCAGAGAAACATTTTTAAATAAAGATAAGCTTGGGATTTGAGATGTGAGTAACACTCAAACTTTAGAAATTCATACTAGATTAACTCAAAAATAAAAATTAATCACTAGATATTAATTTGATTTCAAAAATTCAATATAAGTTTAAAGTTATGCATGTACAAATGAATACTTTGTACATATATTACATTTTAATTTTAAAGCAATGGCATTTTCGGGATATTTAGCATATGCCTCGAGCATCCTCGAAGGATTTGAAATATTTTGGGAATTTAAAAGGATTCTAGGAAATTTTCAATTAATTTCAGTAATCTCATGGGATTTAAAAGATTCCATGACGCTTGCAGGTTGAGAAAAATTTAAGGATTTTTTAAATGATTTTTTTAAAGGATTTAAGAACATTTTATCCATGCATTTTAGTTGAAGGTTCAAAAATTAAAGCTGTTTTAGTGAAAATTCATGATACCTCTTAAAATTGAACTATCTATGCTTGCCGGGGGGAGGGGAGGGTTGCACATTTATATTTAACGAACTAACCAACTGCGACTATCTCGGTTCCATTTCTGCCCTCCCCCCTCCCCATCATTAAGCGAAGTGTGGTGAGACTGACGTTATAACTAGACTCTCGACCATATGACGAATCACTATTAAACTTAGACACGATTTCGACTCGCAAAACAAATTTCGCGCATAAAGGTGGTATTTGGGTGTACAATTTAAACAATGAATAATACAAATAATAAAATAGCCTCGGAATGGACTGAAACTTTGATTGACGAAATGCATGCACACGGTGAAAGTAAAGGTCAAGTTGCAGGCGATGAATGGAGCCTGGGTGTTTGAAATGATAGAGGGGTGAACGATGCTAAGGTAAACGAATTACAAGAAACTATGCACGTAAGGAAGCTAGATATTTTATGACTACCTGAAAAAAAAGGGATGCGAAAGCAGAAACATAGAAAATGGGGTATTGAAAGGCGGTTTTGAAATATGGTTAGGAGTAGATAGTGAATCACACGGTAGTCAAAGGGTCGGTTTGATTATGAATGAAAAAGCAAGAAAGCATCTCAGAGATCATGATTTTGTATCTCCCAGATTGTTGTGGGCTAGAATCAAGTAGGAATCAGAAGATTATTTATCATAGCGTGTTACGATACAGTTGATAGTGATCCGAGAGAAGTCAAAGACGCCTTCTGGGACACTTCAAATGATACAATAAGTACTTGCGATCATGGTGAAAGAATCATTCTGCTAGGAGATATGAACGAATGGGTCGGCGTCCAACGTTAGGGTACAGATACAAAAAGGGTGCTAGGTTATTTTGGGGATTCAAGAACAAATTATGACGAGGAAAGATTAGTTAGCTTATGCTTAGAAAAGGGCCTATTTTTTTACAAATACTTGGTTTAGACATAAAATGATCCACATGTACACCTGGCGTGAAGGAAATAGCCATAGTATAACTGAGTTCATTATTGCGGATGAAAGACTAAGAGAGCTAGTAAAAGATACAAGAGTCATGAGGGGTTTTGATTGCAATACTGACCATCACCTTCCAGTTTCCAAAATAAACCTTGGTCAAGGATGGAGAAGAAAGAAAACCAAAAAACAAACGCGAATCAAGATTGAAAATTTACAGAAACCGGAAGTGCTTTTCAGAATAAGATAAACGAGCGCATAGATCAGGCAACTTGGAAGGCGCTGATAGATAATATAAATATAGGGGGCACATCGGCCTTGTTTGAGAATGCATGATGGAATGATGAAATTCAGGCAGCTCGACCAGAAAAGAAAGAACCGTACGAAAGAACATTGAACATCACAGGTCTTAGCGATGAAGAGAGAAATAGACTTGAAAATGATTACAGGCACAAAAAGAGGAAAGTTAAACGACTAGACAAGGAAAGTAAAGATAAAATCAGAACAGAAGAAGAAAAGAAAATACAAAACGACTTTGAAGGAAGCAAAAAACTATTATTTAAAAGGATGAAGGGAAGTAAAAGTATAGAGTTTGTCAGCATGAGAAACAGCAAAGGTTAAATCCTATATGATACAGATAGGATATTAACAACAACCAGTGTATAAATGTAAAGTATATGGCAGTATGCCCAGAGACATACTGCCAAACACAAGAGCTTGCATGAAAAAATGCACGGACGTGAAGAAAGCTGGAAAAGTGTGCCAGGACAGAAAATTGTGGCGGCTAATAGTTTATAAGTAGACTGTTATTAGATTGAATTGCGCTTGAAACAATTGACCTTGGATACTAATGGGCCTGAGTGGGGAACCTCACATGACGACCTTGTGAGGCTCTTCACTTGCGGTGATCGCTAGAGTGATTTATCAGCAACCTGGGTCGGAGCAGTGTTGCGGAACGAATGTGTTATTTAAATAAATAACACGAGAATTCGAGATCAATCTAAAAAATCGATACCTGCTTCCTCACATTACTCCTTTCCTCACCGAGCGAGGCACGCCTACCCCGAAAGGGGAATGGCTTAACGGTATAATGTTAATAATAATATGGATATAGGGAACTTCAGGGTCGGCATTGTGTGGCGTGCTGTGTGCGAGTAAATCTTCTTCAGGGAAATGTGGAATAATTATAATGTGATAATTTAAAAAAAGTTCATGTGCATGCTAATAATCTTTATTTATCATACCAGTTTTAAATTTTTACATAGTTAGCGGTCTATATTCATTATTTCGACACTAAAAAAAATATAACGCTCACTACTTTAACTATTAGAAAAAATATATATGTATAATTTATAACTACTGAATAAGATAGTGTATATTACTGCTGAAAAACAGATTGTGATCTTTTTCACAGCATAGCAAAAATTTGATGTTGCTGTGGAACAAATACGTCTTAATTGTTAAAATAAAGTTAATTTTAAAACGTGGTTTTGAAGAACATAATTATAGAGCTCCAAAATACACCGTATTTTTTCTTTAGATTGTATTTTTATTAATCAAATTATATTTTTAATGTCCCGCTGAGTGATGTGGAACCGCTTCCCATCCGTCATGATATTTTGCAAGAATTCTATCTTCATCGTCCTTAACTTCGTCACCATTCATAGGTGTAAATATTACTTCCCAACCTAATCAAAGTAAAAAATATACTCATTAATTTTTTTAATCGTAGAAAAAATCATTGAGTTAGAACTCCATAATTAGGCATACAATTATGTTTTTGAAGCAGAATTCTCTAATATTCGATTTAGATTGTATCTTAGTTTTACTATTTTTCTTAGTTTTTAGTATCTTAGTTACCATTCGTATATTTTCCTAAAATCTCTTCATTCTTGAGGACTCCAAGAAGTTTTGAATTACGATACACGAAAGCACCCTGAGGTAGATGAGCTGGCAGTAAGAAGAATATGGTTACTCATTATTTTTGATATTAAAAAATTATTTAACGAAGAAATAATCAATTGTGCTAACTTTTGAGTCTACTAAGGAAGCGCTCATTAATTTAGCAAAGCTTGTTAGGGTGGGAGGGGAGGTCGAAAGTATTTCTCAGGTTAGTTTCCTCTGTTTGCTTATGTTTTAAAAATATACTAATAAACACGTATTTTGTCTGTTAAAATAGCTTCTTATAATACGTCTTATTCTTTTTCATGTTTCTTTTCTGGTATGTAATATTTTATATAAAATACTTCTAATTAACATAGAATCGAGAAATCCCTGGATCTCTTCGCAATCCATTAAAATACCGTTAATTATTTTTTAAATTGTATTTTGCGAAGTCCCTCCAAACGTCCTGATTGTAAGAAATAATAAGATTCTTGTGACGCGCTTTTCTCACGTGAAATTCTAAATTTTGTACTTCATGTATAAAAAATATAACATTTCTTGTCACTTTAGACGAGGTTTCAGAAGATTTCAAGGAATTTCAGATTCTTGATCTACATCACATTTCAATCCCATCATTTTAAAAGATTTTCAAATATAAAAAAAAACACGGGATTTCAAATGATTCCAAAAGATACCAAAGCATTTTGACAAATTTTGAAGGATTTCAGGGGATTTTAAGGAAAGTTTCAAAATTTGAAGGGATTTCGAAGAAATTTATGCGATCAAAGAATTTCACGATATATCAAAATGTTTTCAAGAACTTTAACAGAGTTTAAAGATTTTAGTGGGTTTCGATTTTAATGGATTTTAATATATTTTCAGGAATTTCAGGAGATTCTGGAAGATTTCTTTAAATTTTTAAGATTTCAAAATTTTTTAAAGTAATTTCACCAGATCTCATAATGTTTCGGAATATTTCACGAAGTTTCAGGGATTTTAACCATTTTTGAAGATCTTAAGGGGTTTTTATGTGATTTCAAAGATTTCAAGCGATTTCATAAATTTTTCTTAAAATTGCACGGAATCTCACAAAATCTTCAAAAGAATTCACGGGAATTCACGATATATTAGAATTTATTTGAATCTTGTCAAAATCATTGAAAATTTCATAAGTCCTTAAAATCTTCTTCAATATTGAAAACTCCTTTGGAATTTTGTGATATATTTTGATATCTTACAAAATCCTGCAAAATCTTTGGATATACTTTGGATTTTGTTAAATTTTTGTAAAAACCTTTGAAATCCCGTGAAATCAACAAAACCTTCTCAAATCTCTCAAAATTGGGTAAAATCCTTTGATATCTTTTCGAAGCTTTTGGAATCCCCTGAAAACTTTTAAAATTTTATGAAAACTCCTTAGAACCATTTCAATCTTTAAAATCTCATCACATTGCCTCATGTCTTTCAGAATTCGTGGAAATATTACTGTATCACATGAAATCCTTTAAAATCCTTTGAAATCCTGTAACGTATTTTCAAGTAGTTCGTAATCTCTTAAATACATTTAAAAATCTTTGAAACACCGTGACTTTTTTTAAATGAATCAAAATTTCATAAAATCATTTGCAATCCGAATAAATTGTTCCTAATCCCTTAAAATCCCTCAAAATCTGTCAAAACTCTTTGAAATCCAGTGAAGTTTTAAAATTCCTTATAATCTGTTCGAGTACTTTCAAATGACAATGTATTATGAGTTCAAAAAACTTATATATACTAATACCTTGAACAAGGTCGTTTAACATGTGCCTCTGGGCACATTAGTTCAAGTAAACACTATTTCATAAAACCAAGGGCGGATGCAGATAAGGGTTGAGGAGAAGGAGCAACTAACGTTTACACTCCCCCCCCCCCACTTGACAAACATGAAACATCATTTGAATCTAGACCTCTATTAGGACGGTGGGGGGGTCATTCAAAAAAAAGCAATAGCAAGTCCTGAAATTTAAATATTCCATGTGCCCCACTTTACCCTTCGTTTCCACCAGAGGTTCATATGGAAAACCTATTTCATTTATTACAAAATTCCTGAATCTTCCATCCATGAATCCAGCTCGCTTTCCATCCTTCCAAAAGACAGCACCTGGTGGATAAGGCCCAAATCGATTTGGCCTTAGCGGGGGCAGTTCGAAGTTTTTATTACCGTCCATTGCCCAGAGTTCTTTAATCAGAAAACATTCATGTGAAGACATATTTTCATCATTACCAAGTCTATATTTGAATTGATTTCATCCAAGAATGAGACAAATAATAATTTATCACAAATGATTTTGTAACAATTAGTAAGACACTTTTTTGGTGAATACATAATGACGCCTCAAGATGAAATACACGTAGAATTATAATAACATATGTTTCAATTGATTCCAAGAAAAAGTGTTTCTCTCAGAAAAAATAAGAGGTTCGTTTTCGAATTGATTTCATGAAAAACAATTATGAATAATTTATGAAAATTAATTTATAACAATAAGTAAGACACTTTTTCGGTAAATACGTAATCACGCAGCAAGACCAAATACACGTGAAATTATAACGATACATGTTTCAACTGATACAAATAAAAACTCTTTAAAAAAAAAAGTCTGAAGCTGTTTTTCTTTCGAAGGAAAAGAAGAAGTCTGAATTTAAACTGATTTTATAAAAAATGATTATCAATAAATTATAATAAATAATACTATAAGAAATAGTAAGACACGAAGCAAGATGAAATACACGTGCAATTATGATAACATATGTTTCAACTTATTCAAATAAAAAGTCTTTCTTCCAAAGAAAAAAAAAAGAAGTTTTTCTTTTCAGAGAGAATGAAGAAGTTTAGATTTATATTGATTTTTTGAAAAGTGATTATGAATAAATTATAATAAATGATTTTATAACAAATAATAAGACACAAGATTAAATACAGGTGGGATTATAATAACATATGTTTCAACTGATTCAAATAAAAAGTACTTTTTTTAATGAAAAAGAAGAAGTCTGATAAAGAAGTTCTTCTTTTCAAAGAAAAAGAATAAGTCTAGATATAAATTGAGCTTATAAACGATGAATAAATTATAACAAATGATTTTATAACAAATAGTTTGGCACGAAGCAAGATGAAATACACATGAGATTATAATAACATATGTTTCAACTAATTCAAAGAAAAAGTTTTTTTTCAAAGAAGAAGTCTGAAGAAATTTTTCTTTTCAAAGAAAAAGAAGTCCGGATTTAAATTGATATATAAAAAAAATGGTGATGAATATTTCATAACAAATGATTTTATAACAATTCGTAAGACACTTTTTCGGTAAATATATAATTACGCAGTAAGATGAAATACACGTGAAATTATAATATCATATGTTTCAACTGATTTGAATAAAAATTATTTTTTTTTTTATGAAAAAGAAGAAGTCCGATTAAGAAGTTCTTCTTTCCAAAGAAAAAGAATAAGTCTGGATATATATTGATTTTATGAAAGATGTATAAATTATAACAAATGATTTTATAACGATTCTTGAAACACTTTTTCGGTGAATATATAATTACGCAGTAAGATCAAATACACGTGGAATTATAATAGCATATGTTTCAACTGATTTGAATGAAAAGTCTTTCTTTTGAAGGAAAAAAAAGTCTGAAAAAATAAGTTTTGCTATTCAAAGAGAAAGAAAAAGTCTGGATTCTTTGGTTAATACATAATTACGAAGCAAGATTGAATACAGGTGGGATTATAATTACATATGTTTCAACTGATTCAATTAAAAAGTACTTTTTTTAATGAAAAAGAAGAAGTCTGATAAAGAAGTTCTTCTTTTCAAAGAAAAAGAATAAGTCTAGATATAAATTGAGCTTATAAAAGATGAATAAATTATAACAAATGATTTTATAACAAATAGTGAGGCACTTTATCTATAAATACATAAATACGCAGCAAGATGATATACACGTGAAATTATAATAACATACATATGTTTTCAAATGACTCAGGGTATGCTTTACGAAAAAATAATTTTTGAATATATTAGATATCGGGATGTAAGATATTCTTATATATTATTGATTTGAAATTATAATATAATCTACTTACCAACATAATTCAGAAAAATTATGAAAGTAAAGAGAAGGGTACAAATAATATTCCTCATTTCTCCACAGAAAGATATTTTTTTTTCAAAGAGGAAAGCAGCCACCACTAAAAAGATATAGCATACGTGTCACTTATATATATATACTAGGCGTTATCTTGCTATTGACGATAATTATTATTCATATTTAGGCGATACAATGGAGTAAACGGAATGAAGCATTGCGTCAAAACCTTATTTACTTTTCTTCAAAATATTCTAGTCGAGAGTCGATTATATCTACACGTACTAACTGAAATCCCAAGGTCTCACTTTTTGATCCAACAGGTTTTAAAGGCATTGTACAAAAAGAAAATTCACAATACAATAGTATAGAAAACGTGTAGTAGAATTACAAATATTTTATAAATATTGAATGCAGTACGTTTTTCATAATGATGATAGTAAATCTAAGATATTGTTTTTGCTGCAACCCTATTCAATTGATACGAAAATCTGTGTCAATATAAAGAAACAGAAGACCGTTACATTCTTGAATCAGTTTGTTGCAGAACAAATTGATATCTTTCGACTGAGTGTAATTAAGTATTGTAATTCTAATACTTATTCGAGAAAAAAGTTTCAGCTTGTATTAGGTCAATATTTAGCACCAACAATTGGCCCACAGTTGAAGGGTTGCAGTACAGAACTAGATGACAAACACTTGTCTTCCATCTAATTTTTTATTGCCTAATCTCATAGCTCTGCAACGTGCAATTTGATTTTACCTATTCATTGTTTTTTCTGGTCCTCATTATCGCAATGAATGGAAAAAGAGCTAGTAACTTATTAATATCTTTTTATTTGATCCAGTGACATGCAAATACGGGAGGATTTTTTCAAATTGAAACGTGAAGACTCACTACTGCTTAGCACTATATTTTTAATAAAAAGATTGTCTTCGTAAACATTTTTATCTATTTTTTCTGCTCTTTAATCTTTTCCTGGTCACATTTCTCTTCCTTAAAGTTTTTAAATACATGAAAAAGAATAAAATACTTCAATAATAGATTTAATGCTTTCACGATGATTCATTATAATGGAAGAAAGTGTTTCGGGTTTCAATCGTGAGCAAAACTACGAACGTTGCTAACGTTTCTTGAACATTACAGTTCACTTCTCCAGGGCTAACCTGAAACTGAATATATATACTCAATACCATGCCTGTGATTGGCCAGAGCGCCCCACCGTGGAGACTGGTCGAACTTGATTGGCCAATAAAGTCCTTTTCAAAAAACCCGGGAGGACGGAAAGCCAAATCGGATTGGTGTTATGTCCATTGTCCCTATTGAATCCCTACTAAAACAATTGAACAACATCGTCCCGAAATTCTTGAAATTGAAAAACCATTTGGAAACATCTTACCAATAAATTCTACATGAAACAAGTTTGCTTCTCTTGATAGAAATAATACAACACACCAAATTTGTCTCGCACACTACATCAAAAAAACTATTAAAAATTCACCTTTTTCTATCAAACACCCTCAGGTTTGACATTTGGTCTACATTAGACCGCATATCATTTCACCAATCCCAACGCAATAAGGATCTTCTAAGCTTTGTCTAAATGACATAATTTTGCAGTAGCTCCAAATCCTGAAAAAATAAATCATCAGTAATTTGGAATCCACAATATAGTATACCCTTCCACCCGAAAAAGCGAGTGACATACGGCGTAGGACGGCCAACATCTTACGCCAAGCCCAACTTCCCTCCTCAAACTTAACAAAACCAGAAAAACAGCAATTGAAGAACTCAATCGGAATGAAGACATCATAATTTTACCTGCAGTAGAAGGCAACATAGCAGTAATGATGAATAAAAAAGACTATAACACCAAAACAAGAAAAAATGGCAATAAAGAACTCAATCGGAATGAACACATCATAATATTACCCGCAAACAAAGGCAAAACAACAGTAATAATGAATAAAGAAGACTATCACAACAAAATCATGGACCTTCTAACTGACGATACATATGTGGGTGTCCGCATGAAAAGGGCCCTTATGGTTGGTATGGAGTTACGTACAGAGGCATATACCCGGATAAATTCCTGGTATTTTAGGCCCATAATGAACCTTTTAAGTTAAAAAATGAGTCACCGGGGCATTTTTGAATTTGGAACTTCGAAAAAAAGTTTATTGAGAAAAACGCATCTAAACTTCGCGAGTGCCATAAGCACACATGCTATATTTTTTCTTCGAATATGAAATATATCAAGTTCCAGTTACTATCTGGACATGAAAGTAGCCCTAAATGAATCACTATAGGCCCGAGTATCATCCCCCACTCAGAAACAAAAATAATAATTTTGACCTCAACTTAGAAAAACGCGAATATCTCCTAAACTAGAACCGGCATTAATGGCCCTTTTGATGCGGACGCCCACATATAAAAGACTTTAAGAATATCCCACAAAAACAATAGTCAGCAAAAGAAAGATCTTTTCAAAACACTCTAAACTTGAGAACAAAACAATATCTAAATTAACACCTACTAATCCCATCTTTCCAAAACGTTACTAATTCCCAAAAGTCGACAAAAACAACATTCCACTCAGACCGATCGTCAGCGCAATAAACTTACCAAGACATCCTAGTAAGTTTCGACTTAGTATCTCTCTTGACGAAAGTACCATTCTCTGATACAATCACTCTGTGGTTGCTTGACTTTCGATGACGACATCTTTGAACTGAAAAATGTAAAAAATTTGAAAAAATATCATATACATAGATGCTTTCATATTTCGACTATATGTACGTGAAAACCAAATTTCAATATATTAATCAATATTAACGTAAAATGCATTCGAATATGACTGCTATCTCTCGTAATATACGTAGTAGAGAGTTATATTTTGGCTTAAATTACGTGGAAAATTTAAACAAATGCAATCGAATAATAATTAGAAATGACAATCTTGAAACCTATTAATTAAGAACAAATAATCGTGAAAGACCGGTGAATGGTAGTGCAGGTGGGAGGACACAGCGGGATACCATAGCTAAAGGGTCTCCTCGGGGGTCTGCTCACTCATAAAGTGCAGCCTTTTTCTGAGAAGAGGAAAAAGATACTTTGATTTCCAATGGCTTGTCGTGCAGTAGGTATCTCTTTTCAATGGGTAGACCCTTCAGCTGTGGTATGCCGCTGTGTCCTCTCACCCACACTACCATTTATTGGTCCTCCAGGACTATTTTTTTGGTAGGGAACAGATAAGTGTCAATCTACGTCATTTTATTAATTCATAATTTATACACATTTTTCCAGAATCAATTCTATAATTCTTCAATGAATTTACGACATAAATCTGAATTTAAAATCAAACCTAATTAGTCAGGCTACTACGCATTTTGGGTTGCCTGCGACCCTGCAGACGAGGGGGCATCAGGCCCATTCTAAGGGTCGTTCTTCGAACAGTCAGTACCCACTGGTCTGCAAACCGTGACCCACCCCTGCGCTGCCAAGCTTTTATTGATTTTCAATAAATTATTAATTTTTGTGTAAATAACATTTACCGACTTCTTTCGTATTTGGGTGTAGTGACTTTTTTTAGTGTCAAAAGCCCAAGTGCATCAAGTGACGCTCTAGCACGCGTGCTGTGAAAGGATGCGATATTGCTTGACGCTCGCTTGTCTAGTGTGTGGTGAGTGAAACAATGACAAAAAAGATTACATCGACAACTACCTAGACAGAAACAACACCAAGTGCGGCGACGTGCTCTGGAACGACCGCCATTTTCAGCAACCAAGGACTGATCAACGGGTTTGCTGCGCTTCCAGAGATCAACCGTATCGCAGTACGTGTTCCACCTTTTTGGCCTCATGATCCTGAGACGCGGTTTTCGCAAGTCGAATGTCAATTTGCACTTGCAGGAATAACGGGTGATGAGATCAAATTTAAGGGGTTAGGGTCAGTCGCAAGGCCAAAAGTTAATCTGCCAGAGGTCCAAAAGAAAATTGTGATTTGCGGTGCGCATCGTAACTCATGACTGGATCATCCGAAACAAAAAATACAACGGGATTAGTTAGAAAACAATATTCCCTTGTACTTGAACGAAGAATTAGGTCAACAATTTAATTTTCAAGAAAGTGGCGGATGTGTGAACACTAAATTTTTATTTTGCTTTAAAAAGTCCCTCATTTTTCGGTTAAAAAAAATTTTTTAAACTGAAATATCGATCGTTCAAGTACTTCAAAATTATGTTAAAAATAACTGATTGAAATTTGGTAATGATCGGTTGAGCCATTCCGGAGATATCATGCGCACCGATTTAGAAAACGTTTCGAGAAAAACGCGTTCAAAATTCTGAGTATGGTATAAAAAAAATAAACTTATAAATTAAAATATCGATCGTTCAAGTACTTCAAAATTATGTTAAAAATAACTGATTAGAATTTGGTAATGATCGGTTGAGCCATTCGGAAGATATCATGCGGTCGACTGTGCCCAGACTGAGGTGCAGAAATAAATATAATATTCAATAATTTTAAATTAAAAATTTCAAAGATTTTTCGGGTTTCAATCGTGTGCGAAACTATGAATGTCGCCGACGTTTCGTGAACATTGCAGTTCACTTCTTCAGGGCTGACCTGAAACTGAAGTTTCAGGTCATGTTGTTCTTATATATGTATTCTCTACGATGCCTGTGATTGGCCAGAGCGCCCCATGAGGGGGGCTGATCAAACTTGATTGGCCAATCAAGTCTTTTTTAAAAAACCCGGGAGGACGGAAAGCCAAATCGGATTGGTATTATATCCATTGTCCCTATTGATGTTATTAGGGTGTTTTAAGATTTCGATTGCTTCTCTATGTTTTCTTGAAAATTTATTGCATGTTTTTGCGATAACGGTTGTTCTGTCAAATAAAATGCTATGTCCTGTTTCGATATGATGCTCAGCTACTGCTGATTGCGTGAAATGTTTTAGCCTGACTTTACTCTCATGTTCCTTTACACGTTGACTTACCACCCTCCCGGTTTCTCCAATATAGACTTTGCCACAAGAACAAGGGATTTTATATACACCCGGATCACTGAAAGGTTCCATAAGAAGGGCCATGCTTTTGTTGTTATAGTCTTATTTATTCATTATTACTGTTGTGTTGCCTTTGTCTGCGGGTAATATTATGATGTCTTTATTCTGATTGAGTTCTTTAATAGCTGTTTTTTTTTTTGTTAAGTTTGAGGAAGGAAGTTGGGCTTCGCGTAAAATGTTGGCCGTCCTACGTCGTATGTCATTCGCTTTTTCGGGTGGAAGGGTATATATTGTGGATTCCAAATTACTGATGATTTCTTCTTTCGGGATTTTGGAGGGAGCGACTGCGAAATTATGTCCTTTAGATAAGGCTGAAATCATTTCATTGCTGAGAGGATTGTTAGAGATGTTTTTTACTGTGTTAGTCAATGGTGCGTGCCTTACTGGAAGTAATTTGTCAAATGTTATTTTTTGTTTTTGAGTGCAAAAGTCTTTAATTCGTTGGGATTGGTCAAATAATATGCGGTCCAATGTGGACCAAATGTCAAATCTGAGAGTGTTTGATAGGAAACGGTGAAGGTCTAATAGTTTTTTGGAGGTAGTGTGCAAGAAATTTTGGACGATGTTATTGTCCCTACACCGTTTTAAGAAAGCTAAAGATGTTAGTAGCTTAGCTTGAGAAGACCTGAGCTTACTAAAAGTGTTAGTTTTAGTAAGAAAACTCTCCCCGTAGAGTTCTTTAATGATAGATTTAATACTTTCACGATGATTCATTATAATAAATTTAAATAAAAAATTTTAAAGATTTTTCGGGTTTCAATCGTGTGCGAAACTATGAATGTTGCCGACGTTTTTTAAAAAAGACTTGATTGGCCAATCAAGTTTGATCAGCCCCCCCCCATGGGGCGCTCTGGCCAATTACAGGCATCGTAGAGAATACATATATAAGAACAACATAACCTGAAACTTCAGTTTAAGGTCAGCCCTGAAGAAGTGAACTGCAATGTTCACGAAACGTCGGCAACATTCATAGTTTCGCACACGATTGAAACCCGAAAAATTTTTTATTTAAATTTATTATAATGAATCATCGTGAAAGTATTAAATCTAATATAATATTCATTTAATACAATAGAGTTTAACTTAATGTAGAAGAGTTTGCACTTGGACAAAATCGAGTGTGAAGCACGAGATACGTGATGAGAAAATAATACATACATACATAATAATAATAAATAATTTTTTTTTTCCAAATGACCTTCTGAGATATTAATGTTTAATAAGACAGCTTAAGGGATAAAGATTTGGTCACTCAATTCGTTGATACTAATGTCGATCTTTACTTTTAACTATATTAACTTTAGAAGCTTAATTATTGAACTATATACGTAAAAATAATAGTATAATTAAATTAATTAAGGCAAAACATGTTCAAAAAATGTATTATCTAAGACACTAGAGAAGAGTGCCAACAATTGGGGGGGGGGGGGAGGTACCAAGAAATGGTGCTCTTTCCTTATGTGTCAGTTTCAGGAAAAAGATTTTTTTTAAACAATTTGAAAATATTTAAAGTCATTTCATTTCCTTAATTCAATTTTTTTTCTTCAGGAAAAAAAACCTTTGTCCCTATGATTTGAAAAAAAGGTCGTGGCTAGTCCAGCTTTTCAGGACGAATTAAAAATCTTTTTATCAAATATAATTGGTAAATGTCACGATTCTCATCGAATGGAATTTGAGCGTGAGGGTATGGAAAATTTTTATATTTGCAATCTAACAATGTAAATAGTAGGTACATTCCAAAACTGTTTGTCTTCTTTCACGTTCGATATTCGTGAAGGGGAACAAATAAAGATTTTATTTGAAACAAATTTTATAGAATAGTTTTTGATAATACAAAATTTTGTAGAATTTTTTCTTCTATCGAATAAGATTTTTATTTAGCTAACGGCTAGTTTTTAAAAGGTCCATTTCTGTACATAATGTGAAGGAGAGCACAAAAAATTGCTTACACTGTTCCAGTAAATATTATAATGAAATATTAGAATTATTCTGATTAGGCTCGGTAAAAGAAATTTATTAAAAGTATCATGATTCTGAGTTTGGTCATTGAATTTTCGAAGAACAATTATAAATCAGATCTGTAAGAAGGGATTTTTCTAAAGATTCACAATAATTTTGTCTTTAAAAGGGAAATTTTCAAAAAGAATTTTGATTCCGATTAGGGAAAGTAGATTGTTGAAAAAAAAATTATAATTCAGATCAACAAGAAACAAGGAATTTCTGAAAATACGTAGTTCCAAAAATCGTACAGATTTTTAAAAGTTTCATTGGCCTAAATTTAATATATGCTTTTCGATATTCATAGAAATTCTGATTGGGAACACGAAATTTTTCAATAATAATCTTACTACATATCTGAAATAGGGCATGTTCCAAGCAGGGAATTTTTGAAAAGAATTATAATTCTGACTTGGAATAGGGAATTTTGTAAAAAATTATAGTTTCAAGTTGGAACAAGAAATTTTTCAAAAAAGTAACCATTTAAACTCAGAACTTGAAATTTTTTAAAAGAATTTTGACTTTGGTTTAAAACAGGAAATCTTTGAAAAAAATATAACTGATATCTGAAGCAATGAATTTTTCTAAAGAATTACAATAATTTGGTCTTGGAACGAGGGATTTTTTAAAAAGAATTATGATTCTGATTTTGAAAAACAAATTTTCGAACAGAAATTTTGATTTGAATCTAAAACAAGAAATTTTAAAAAAGAATTATAATTCTGACTGGTACAAGGAATTTTCCAAAATAACTATAATTCTAAGTCGAAATAAGAAATTTTCGAGAATAATTATAATTGTGATTCGGAACAGGGAATTTAAACAAAATTATAATTTAGATATGAAATAAGGAATTTTTCAAAAGAATTATCTTTCTGACTTGAAAGAGGAAATTTTGGAAAAGAATTGTAATTCTGACTTGCAATAGGAAATTAAGAAAAAAATTTAATTGTGAATGGGAACAAGAAAATTTTCAAAAACGATTTGAACTTGGAACGTGGAATTTTCAAAAAGAATTTTGATTCTGGTTTGGAACAGGGCATTTTTAAAAGCAAAATTTATAATCTAAATCTGAAATAAAGAGTCGTAAGAGACATTTTTCGAGAAGATTCATAATTCTTATTTGGAACAGTAGCTTTTTGAAAAAAATTCTAATTCAGATCTGGAGCAAGGAAATGGCCAACATTTTTAAAAGTTTTATTTTTCTAAACTTAAGATAAGAGTTTAAATATTCATAGAACAATTCTAGTTTCTGATTTTTTTTTATTTCTCGCATATTTTGGAAAGAAAATAACATTTTTTACTTAGTAAAAGTATATTAATTTTTTCAGAGCTGTATAAAATGTATTAATTTCAAATCTTATATGAAAATATGAATTGTGATAAGTAGATAAATTTAAAAAAAGAAGGCTATTGTGTAAGATTTTCAGGTTTATTGAAACAATTAGAGGCTGATTGCGAAACCTGTACTTTGACTACGTGACATCTAGCAAGGTTTTTCGTCAAGTTATTTTTCTTCAAAATGATGATATTGAATTATTTACACACCCAATCTATTTTATCTTGCCTCGTTTTATTTTACTCAGGCCTCGTGTCTAGATTCGGCGAAAATATTTGTTTAATTCTTGATGAATTTTAATCAACAGCAGATAATTTGATTTTGTAATTTCTTCTCGAAATTTTTTCAAATAGTATGTGGGATATTTTAATTAAATTATATTAAAATAAATTTCAATTTGTAAAATGAATATTTAAGAAGAACTTTACTACTTCCAAAATAAAAAAATGTCCATAAAAACTTCGCAGAAAAAAAATGGATGTAGGAATGAAATAATCCGTTGTTGATTAAAATTGTATGAACATGTTGTTTTTTGTCTTACAGTGGCTTTTATATAGAAAATTATACTCATTAACACGTGGAAGACCCAATTATCTAATTTTTCATAAACTGCGGTTCATTTTTCGGTTAATAATTTTTAAAATAAATTTGTGTAAAAAATATATTTAAGTAATTCCAAATAAAACAAACAAGAGGAGGATGCTTTTTTCAAAAAAAAAAACTTTTTCTCTGAGTGTTTAAGTTAAAACTTAAACTATTAAGTATAAAAGTAATCTTTTTAGGTCGAAAATTCAGGTACTTTGTTGGAAATTTATGTATTTTGTTAATAATTCATTTTTTTGTAGAAAACCCATCTTCTTTTTTTTTTGATCAACTTTTTCAATGTGAATTCAACTCTTCAATTGAATTTTGCACTTTTTAATCTAAAAATTAATTTTGTATTTGTTAAAAATTCGTATTTCTTGGTGGAAAATTAATCTTCTTGGCCAAAAATTTAGCAGTTTTTGTTAAAAATGCAAATGCTTGTTTGAAGATTAACATTTGTATTTGTTGAGGATTTGACTTTTTTATTTGGAAGAAAATTAAACTATTTTCTTATAATAAACTTTCTTCTGCAAAATATATCTTTTTGGTTCAAAATTCAATTACTTCGGTAGAAAATTAAAATATTTTGTTTAAAATAAAGCTAATAATTTATTTAGAACTTTATACATTCATTAAAAGATGGTTGTAAAAATGGGAAACGCGACCAATAGAAAATGAAAAAAATGAGACTGAAATATTGATAAATATTTCTAACATAACGTGTTTACAAATTGTATTGCCTTGAAATGGAACCATTCTAATTATTTACACACTTTATGTATTTTACCTTCCATAGATTCACCACGAAATTTTTGATTAAAATGACTTAAGAAATAGGAAATTCGATAAAAAATTAAGTCATTTTTTAATTTTATCTGTATAATTTATAATTTTGTAGCTTTATTCGAATAATTATAAAAAAAAATTGGGACAATTAGTGAAATACGTGTTCCTTTAGTTTCACTCTAGAATGATATACCGAAAAACTAAATTATTCTGAAACCATGACCTAGAATTTTCTTAAAACTTTGCAGAAAACAAGATTTTATAATCCTAATACGATTTTATAAACTTAGAGTTTCACGCTTTTGAATTAAAATATTATTTTTTAGTCCGTAAACTATCAAAACTCCTATTTATTCATCGCAGGCTCTTTTCAAAAATCCAATATTTTACCTTTTTTCTCATTTTTAAATTTGAATTTGAACTGAATTAATAGAAGCCAATGAGAAAATCTAACTCTTATTAGCAGGAAGTTAATTCTTTTTGGTTGAGAATTCAGCTTTTGTAATTGAAAATTCAAGTATTTTGTTTGTTATTCATTTCTTTTATGTCTTAAGAATTGGAAGAAGAAAGTCAATAATATTTTCTGGAAAACCCGAACTTTTTTACTTTTTTCCCATATTTTTTTACAGTTTCTTTCCATATGAGGAACGCATTCAATCAGCTTTATGTGAGCTGAACCATTTTTGAGGCCAAAGCAATTTTTTTTTATTTCTAAATTTAATTTTTTAACTTTTTCTCTAACGATGAAGATATCACTCAAGATAAACACTTGTTTTCATAGTACTTTTTCAAATGTGCAAACTTTCATGGTAAAATTTCTTCGAAGATACCTGTCATTTTTTGCAAAAAAATGAGAACATTCGATTTCAGTGAGAAATTTTTTTAAGATTTTCAGTGCAACGCTATCAGGATCTGGAAAGAAATTTGAAATATCTCAACTGGGTTAAAATTTATAGAGGTTTGATGAACGAATTTGTTTTTTTTTTTAATAAAGCGCAAAATTCAAATACGCATAGCTTCGTAGAAAGTGGTATTTTTCAAAATTCGGAAACGTACGTATCGCCTAATTTCCTCTAAAAATAAGATATTTCATCGCTGAGAGATTCTGTGATATCATGTGCACAACCTGCCTAATTTGAAATGAATTTGGTCAAATATTAAATTTTTTCTTCGGGAATTTTATCCTGTAGTTTCCTTCTGTAAAATCAACATAGTCTGAAATATCTGCCGATCATACTGTGATAAAAACTAGACCATTTTTCAATGAAAATAAATCAAAAATACTATTTTTCCACAACAAAAATAGGGTTCATTGATTTGTATAAATGAATTTTGACTTGCAAATGTATAACGAATTTTAAAGAATTATCCAACGGTGTAAAGCCGGCGATTAAAAACATGCGAAAAATAATGTCATAAAATTATACTGCGTAATATATTGGATTAAGAGTAACATATTTTTGTGAGCTTAAGAATTTCGACATAAATTGCCGTGCTCAACCTCAAAAACACGTGTACAAAGTTTTATTTGCCTTAAAAAATAATTTGACCGTCAGATATATTCTAAAAAAATAATATTAAATGTCCAAGAATTCGCAAGGAAGAATTCAGATAAAGAGATTTCCACGAATAGTTTATTGCTTTGGCGTAGAATATTTTTGACTCGGATTAATATTTTTCTATTGATATTATTCTACGCCGTAAAAAACGACATAATATATAACTATAACATTTTAATACTAGATTGATGAAAAATAAGGCATATGGGACAAAAATATTTACAATAAGGAACATAATGAAGAATTCTTCTATTTAGCACATTAGCATATCATATAAGGCTATACAAACGTTGAATTCATTTTGAATTGCAGTTTTTAATCAAGAAATTATCATAGAACGTCTTGATTCTTTGGTTCAAAAAACGAAATTGCTTCAAATTTTTCTTAATTGACTTGACTTTTTTATTTAGTAGCATCATGCCTACCAACACGTTCTTTGCGGTCCTCAGATGTGTGATAAATTATAATTAGAGGTTGTAGTAAAAAGTCCACATGATGACTAGCAATTTCTGTTGGTGTCATGTTTTTAAAAGTATCGTTATCGGTTGGGAAGATTTTTCTTTTTTTTTCCTTCCCATCGTCCATCTGGTCCAATTCTTGTTACATAACCACAATCAGAAAACTGTACACCTTCCCCTTCTTCAACATAAAGAAACCCTTGTGGTCTGGCAGAAGATGAGGAGGAAGCGGGTATATTAGGAAAAGTTTTTTCAGGAAACACTCCTTTAGGATATTGTTTTCCGCCATAACTTGCTGAATATCCTAACTCTGTAAGCAGAAATTGAAATGGCTCTAGTCCTTTATTGGATGATAGTTTTTTGGGGAAAATTTTTTGTTCACTTGGTCACTTCGGGCGTTACTTGCTCTACCCCTACTAACCAATATGCCCTCACGCAGCTCGGTGACCACCAGACTGCTGCCGCCGACCCTTGCCAGCGGTGGTCTTTAATACTTAATAAGGAATAAAATACAAAACATAAAATTTTTTGAATATGCAATTTAAAATTTATAAAATATGGTATTTGTAATTGACGATTTTTGACTATACTAACGATATGTAACTTGCTGTAAAAGCATGAAAATTAGAATAAGGGCACTGTTGGAAATTTCTGTATCAAGTTTATGAAACATGTTCGGAAGTTTTATGTTGTTATATTTTCCGTAAAGTGATGATAAATGTAAGAGAATAAGGATTCATGTAAGAAAACTGAGTTACAAATATCCTAATTTTTTAATTAATATTATGGAATTTTCTTTGATACATTGTATTATTTTTCTTCACATTGTGCAAACAATCATAAGGCAATATTTTGAAAATGGAAACAAGCTGCGTCGCGTTTGCAATTTCAGAATAGGGCCTTCATATTGTTTCAATAGAGTTGAAAATGTTACAGCAGTAGGTTATTTTATTATATTTTTCTAATTTTTACTTTTCTCATTTGTATAACCTTTTCTAATTACAAATTTAACTTATCGAATTAGTAATTTTTTACTTATTTTTAGGGGCCAACTTTTCGCTAATAAAATTTGTAAAATTTCACTGGTAATAAGTTGTAAAATAATTTTTATAGTTTGCTAAATAATTGTAATTTTGTATAGAAAATGAGACAAATGTACAACCGAAGAAAATCTTAAAAATCTTAAATTGATCTTTGTTGAAAAGAAGGGCATGAAAATCCTGATTGTTAGTTCAAACAATCAGAAGGCAATGTTTTTAAATTGGGGCAGGCTACATCACTTTTATTTGCACAGTTTGACCTTCTTTTTATTTCAATAGATTTAAGAATGCTGCACCTGCGCGTTATTTTATTAAACTTTTCTATTTTTCACTTTTTTCATTTTAATAACCTTTTTTTATTATTATAAAACGTCAGCAATAAATTTATTTATTTGCATCAAGCAATAAGCTGCTTTCCACTTTTGAATTAGGAAATATCTTGACTAATCGAATTATTAATTTTCTACTTTTCTTTTTCGGCTCAGTTTTTGCTAATCTAGTCTGTGAAATTTCACTAGTAATAAGTTGCATTTTATAAATTTCGGTTCAGAAAGACCTCAAAGTATCCTTTGCATAAGGAAAAAAGCTATGAAATTAAAATAACCTTCTTGAGACGTTTAAGTTCATACTTATTCAAGCTGATGCTTATTCAAGGCAAATAATTTTTACAAATTTGGCTAAATAATTGCAATGTTCGATGGAAAATAAGGAAAATATACACCCCAACACAATTTTACAAATCGAAAACAGAACTCTTTTGAAATGTAGGTGATAAACACCCTGAATATGCATAATTAATTTATATCCCTTATTGATCCATTATAATTATTAATATTGTTATATATAATATATTATTATATATTAGATATATATTACATTTAAAGAATGCAATAATTTCCAACCTACTGATTAAACTGTTCAATCATTGAGTTCTGTAAATTAAGTTACTTACCAAAACCTGAAATTCATAAACATTCGTTATTTCGACATTTTCCAAGCCTAAAAATGCTGAAATTTTTAATTCATTAATTTACTATTCAATTAGTAAGTTGACGATTAATTATATTGTTTTGTGAGGAAATAAAATTGATCAAATATTTCAAAATTCAAATTTAGCGGTATCAAGTAATCACGTCTGCAATAACTGACCAATTTTTGACTTTTTCCCTAACTGCTCTAAATTTTCTTTTTCAGAAATGAAAACAATCTCTCACCTAGGAGATCAATATATATTGTAAACACTTTTAGTGACAACTAATATTCAAGAAAATATTCGAGTTTTCAACTCTAAAACATAAATTTAGAAGCAAAAATGGAAGAATTACATTTTCAGTTGAAATAATTCATTTTCAACCAAGAAAAAGAAAATGTTCAACAAAATAGTTGAATTTGTAACTGAAGTGATGAATCTTTAATAAAAAAATTAATTCTCAACAAAAACTGGAATATTTTATATTTAAACCGAAAATTATTTTAATTTTCTATGAAAAGCTGTTGAATTATCAAAAAAAAAAAATAAAAAAAATAAACTAATTATTGGAAAAAAAATCTCATCCAAAATGACGAGTTTTTAAGACAAAAAGACGAATTTTTAACAGTGATGTTGAAATTACAACCAAAAAATGTGCATTTTCTACAAAAATAATCTAATTTTCAACCCAAAAAAGACGAGTTATCAATAAAATAAGTAAATATTCAATTGAAAAAAGATGTTCAAATAAAATAAAAAGAATTTTCAATTAAAATGATGGATCATCAAACAAACAAAAATTAATTTTGAACCAAGTAGATGAATTTTCAACCCGAAATATGAATTTCCGGGTATGGGACAAGCCTGCATAGAGAAAGCCTTCCCCGGGCATCACTTTCCTAGCAAAATATGAAGACCACACAGTTGGTTTTACAACAAAAATTAAAAAACAGAAAATTTGTCATCTACTCAGATTCAAAAACTTTTTGATACAACTTTCTTAATATCGTTTGAAATTTTAATGAAAAATCAAAAGAAAAGAGTTTTTACTTTTATGACCATTGCGATAGGTTTTATTCTTGACCAAAAAGAATTTTAAATAGTGGAGTGTTTCATTCTTCAAAAGGTAACATGTCGATCTGAAAAAATAGCTGTTTTCCACCCGGCCTAATAGATATTTATATTTCCAATTTTGCTTTCTTTGTCAGCGGAAATAATTTTATTTGTTAATGACAATGTTTTTACAATTTAGCCTTAAGAAAAATCTATATAAGGTTCAGTTTAGTCTGCAACGAGTTTGACTCAAATTTTGTAAAATTATTATGTAATTTATTTTTCTTGCATGTAACATAATAATATTTCTAAAAAAATTGATCTCGAAGTCTCAAGAATGATGAAACATGTATATAAGCTGGAGGTATTAAATTAGTTTGCTTTTCATACCTGTACTAAATTGTTTTAAGAAATGCGATTATGACGTATTTTTGGTAAACGAACTCCTTTCCCCAAAATATTTACGAAATTTATGGACGGATTTATGGTGCGGAGAATCATCCATATGAAAGAATATAGTTGCAAAAAAACGTCAAATTTTCATGTTAATATTATAAAAATAAGGGCACTTTAGCAACAGCTCAAAAAATATACGTGTCGATAATTAACGCGGGTATTGTGTAATATTTTTTAATATGTTTATATTAAAAGAATATATATAATAATAATATAAGAAAACATAAAAACGTGTTTTCTGTGCGGGAAGGAGAAAAAAACTAAATTGTTTTTATCCAATTATCATTCTCTTGCGTTTCAAATCGATTTTCGTGTAGGAAAGGACAAATGGTTTTTGCATATATTTCAAATATTTATCGAGTAAAAGGAATCCGTACGAAATTGCGTAATTTTTCGATATTTTCAAAACATTCTCCCTATACATACATAAGGGTGGTCCAAATTATTTTTTTTCGAATTTGCATGCATATCGCCTGAAAATTTGTACGAATCGACAAAAAAATATATACATTTTTTTAAAATTAAATTCAGGGGTGACGCAAGCCCCATGAAGTTTAACACGTATTTCCAAAAAGAAAAAAAGACTTTTTTGTCAATTATATTCAGAATCGTCAATATTAGGTAAATCAAGTTGAAAATCAACATTTCTCATCACAATTCGCGATAGAATACGAATAAAATATTACTTTTCAAGTACCACTCCCATAAGTCTATTTGATAGGGACCCAAAAAAAAATAAGTGAAAAAATAGATTTTGCGCGTTTTTGGCTCTAATTATAATTTGTTTGTGGCTTTTTGAATTCAAGTTGTTTTTAATACATAAAATACTATTTTGTACTAAAAATTAGACGTTTGCATGAAATTGTTGAACAATTTATCATTGTTTTCAGCAGTTTTCTCTTAGAATAGTGTTAGAAAGTTGTGGTTTTTTCATAAGTTTTCCACTTTTTGTCCTATTTTTAATTAGAGTGAGGTGATACTTGATTGAGGTTAACAAATATAATTATGTAAACAATTCTTTACTATTGTTAATAATATTTTGTCAGAATAATGCTAGAAAATTGCAGTGTTTTCAAAAATTTTCCATTTTTTGTCCAATTTCCAATTAGAGTGAGGTGAATAATTGATCAAAGTAACAAACTTAATTGTGTAAACAATTTTGTATTATTGTTAATAATATTCAATTCGAATAATGCCAGAAATTTGCGGTTTTTCTCAAATTTTCAACTATTTGTCTACTTTTCACTTGGAGTGAGTTAATAATTAATTCAATTTAGCAAAAATAAGTATTTAAACGAATTATTATTGTTTATGACTATCTTCTTCATTAACGCTAGGTAGTTGCGGTTTCTATTCAAATTTTCAACTTTTTACCCACTTTTTACTTAGTAAAGTAATAAATAATGCAAGTTAACAAGCATAGTTAGTTAAACAATTTATTATTTTTTATAACTATCTCTTCTTAGAGTAATGCTAGAAAGTTGCTGTTTTTTCTTAAATCTTTAGATTTGCTTTGACTTTATAGACTAATAATAGACTAATAATTTGTTTAAACAATTATGTTTGCTAAATTGCATCGAATATTACCTCAGTCTAAGTACAAAGTGTACAAAAAATTGGAAATTTCAGAAAAAACCGCAACCATCTAGCATCACTATAGCAGAAGATAGTTATAAACAATAATAATTTATTTAAGTAATTAGTTTTGCTGAATTGAATTGATCATTAACTCATTTCAAGTGGAAAGTAGACAAATAGTTGAAAATTTCAGAAAAACCGCAACTTTTTAGCATTATTCTAATTGAATATCATTAACAATAATAATAAATTTTCTAACCAATTAATTTTGCTAACTTTAATTAATTATTTACCTTACTATATTTGAAAATTTGACAAACAGTGGAAAATATTTGCAAAATCTGTAATTTTCTAGCATTATTCTAAGAGAATATTATTAAAAATGATAATGAATCATTTGAACAGTTATTTTTGTTAACAATTATTAGGTATTACCTCACTCTAATTGAAAATTACACAAAAAGTGGAACATTTTTTCAAAAAACCCCGACTTTCTAACTCTACTCTAAGAAAAAATTGCTAAAAACAATAATATATTAATAATATATTTAATGCTTTCACAATGATCCATTATAATGAAAGTCTTTCTTACAATTGAAAACCATTTGACATTTGGTCTACATTGGACCGCATATTACTTGACCAATCTCAACGGATTAAAAATCTTTGCACTCAAAAACAAAAAATGAAATTTGACAAATTACTTCCAGAAAAACACACACCACTAACTAACACAATAAAAAACATCTCTAACCATCCTCTCAGCAATTAAATGATTTCAGCCTTGTCTAAAGGACATAATTTTGCAGTATTTCCCTGCAAAATCCGGAAAAAAGAAATCATCGACGGACGGCCAACAACTTACGCCAAGACCAACTTTTCTCCTCAAACTTAACAAAACAAGGAAAAACTGAAATTAAATAACTCAATCGGAATCGCACAAAACTACCAGGTATCAAGTTGATACGGCAAATGGATCAAAATGATGCAACGTTTTGATATCTCTATTCATGATCAACTTGATTCAAAATTCGAGATGAATTATCTGTCCGAGATCAATTATCAATTATTGGTCTATATGAAATTATTCAATCCGCTGACCTGAATGATGTTCGATAAAAACCGTTTGAAATTAAATTGTTAATCAGATATAAAAAAATATTTACTTAATTCCGCACGCCTCCTCAGAACCAAGTTTCACTTAAATGAGCAGGCTAAAGTTTGTACCTCAGAAATTATGTTTTGGGGATGCCTCCTGAGTATTTTTACAGAATATGAGAAAACTCGTTAGGCCCCCTTTTAAAATAACTCGATATTTGTTGTTTTTCGATCAATTTATGTAATTTTTTTCAAAAGGAACAAGTAATGAGTAACGTTTTCTGTACTAGAAATGTTCAATTTTGCGCCCAAAATAAGTTCCTGTGTGATTAATATTGATTGACTTTCCGATCCATTTTAGATTTAGAAAAATATGTGGAAGACATCAGTTTTTTGAAGATGCCACAATTCTGATCCATTTGTCGTAGAAATTCTAAAAACCAAAATAAAAGTCCAAAAATTTCCGAAGAATTTAAAAAAAAAGAATGTTCTAGCATGAATATTTCAGAAGTTATGACCTCTTAAAATGATTTTTCAGAATAAAAAAAAACTATAAAGCTTTTTCTTTTCGAACAATATCTCATCCCCTGTACATCCTACATGAAAGTTGTATAAAATAAATCGAAGAAGATTAAATTATATTTGAAACTCAAAAAAAGAATTTTATCTAGCTTTTATAGAACAGATTTTATAGTCTCTTATAGCAGGCTGCTTTTTGTGGAAATTTATCATGGATCGCATTTTTGATTGAAATTTATTTTGTACATATTGCATGAGCACTTTTCACTATTTTCTTTAACTCTTATACTTGGGAAAACAAAACGTCAGAAATGATTTTTCAATTTTTAAAAAACTTCCACAAAAAGCAGCCTGCTATAAGACCCTATAGCATCTGTTCTATGAAAGGTAGAATAAATTATTTTTTTGAGTTTTAAAGATAATTTAATCTTCTTTAATTTATTTTATAGAACTTTCATGTGGGATGTACAGGGGATCAGATATTGCGAAAAAAGAAAAAGATTTAAAGTTTTTTCACTGAAAAATCAGTTTAAGAGGCTGAACGCTTTTTTTGATATTCTGTAAAAATACTCAGGAGGCATCCCCAAAACATAATTTCTGAGGTACAAACTTTAGCCTGCTCATTTAAGTGAAACTTGGTTCTGAGGAGGCGTGTCCGTTTATTTAAACTGAGTATTGAGGTTGTGGATTTTTCTTGGCAAATATCAGTGAATCTCGATCAAGGATCGATTATCGATTTGCAGACCTTGAATTTGACAGAACGAAACATTTTTCGAAAATAGACAACTGCAGCGTTCAGAACGGAAATTTAGCTACCCTAATATATTTTCGAAGGTCTCTAAGGTCTCGTAGTTCTGGGAAGTAAAACTGGTAGTCCAGATATTTAGAATACATCTTCTTCGAGGAAAGTGCATTCAGAACTGAAGTAGGAGGCACCCTGGCCACTTTTCCAAGGTCTCGTCCTTCTACGATGTAAACCTGCCTGGTAGTCCAGGTTTTCAGAATACATCTTCTTCGGCGAAGGTGCGTTCAGAACTGAAATTTTATTCATCGTGACCTTTTTTCAAGGTCTCGACCTTCTACAAAGTAAACCTGGTGGTGAAGGTATTCAGAATACATCTTCTTAGAGGAAGTTGTATCCAGAACTGAAATAGAAGGCACCGTGACCATTTTTCCGAGGTCTCGTCCTTCTACGAAGTAAACCTGGTAGTCCAGGTATTCAAAATACATCTTCCCCTAGGAAGTTGTATCCAGAACTGAAGTAAAACGCACCTTAGAAGGGGAAGGGTAAAGAAAGATGTATTTTTCACACCTATACTACCAAGTATACTTCTTAGAATGACGAGACCTTGCAAACCCGATAAGGGTGTCTTGAATTGCAATTATGAACACAACTTCCCCGAGAAAGATGTATTTCAATCACCTGGACTACCGGGCTTACTTTTTAAATTTACAAGACCTTAGAAAACTCATGAGGTTGCCTGAAATTTTAGATATGAACAGAACTTCTTTGAGAAAGTTGTATTTCAAACACCTGAACTACCGGGTTTACTTCTTAGAATGATGAGACCTTCGAAATCCGATCAGGGTATTTTAAATTTCAGTTACGAACACAACTTCCCCTAGAAAGATGTATTTTAATCACCTGGACTACCGGCTTTACTTTTCAAAATGTCGAGACCTTCGAAAACACATGAGGTCTAAAATTTTAGTTATGAGCAGAACTTATTCGAGGAAGGTGTATTTTAAACACCTGGACTACCGGGTTTACTTCTTAGAATAACGACACGTTCAAAATCCTATTAGGGTGTCTTCAATTTCAGTTATGAATACAGTTTGGAACACCTGGATTACCAGCTTTATTTTTCCGAATGACCTTCGAAAGCCGATCAGCGTGATTTCAGTTACGGTTACGAACTTAAAAAAGACCCCACAAAAGTACTAATTTCTGATACAATCGATATTATTAAATCCTTTGAAAACTTCCCCTTCGATCTCATACATTTGATAGAACACTGTCTCAATAACACTTACTTCTCTTTCAATAACCAATTCTACGAACAAACCTCAGGTGCAGCAATGGGATCTCCAATCTCACCTGTAATAGCCAACATCTTTATGGAATATCTAGAAACTAAAATCTTCAACCAATCCAAACTTAAACCGGAATTTTGGTGCCGTTACGTTGACGACACTTTTGTCATCTGGAGACATGGACTAGGTGAATTACACAAGTTTTCTGATTTCATTAATCGATTGCACCCTGATATCCAGTTCACCATGGAAATTGAACAAAACGGAAAATTGCCTTTCTTTGACGTACTAGTTTACAAAAGATCTGATAACACAGTAGGTCATGAAGTTTTCAGAAACCCCACCCATAACAACAGGTACCCACATGCTTCCTCACACCACCACTCATCACAAAAGCAATCAGTCATCAACTCCCTTGTATAAAGAGCTGTATCCATAACAGATGAAGAAAACTGACAAAAGGAATTACAAAACGTTAAAGAAATCCTAATACAGAACGATTACACAAACAAACAAATTGATAAAGCAATAACAAAATACACTAAAAAAACAAGTCAACATAACCTACTAAAGGTACGTTCAAGGTATCGCAGAACAAATAGGTGGAATTCTCAACAAACACAACATCCAAACCATATTTGAACCATAATAACATCAATAGGGACAATATATATAACACCAATCCAATTTGGCTTTCCGTCCTCCCGTGTTTTTTTAAGAAGACTTGATTGGCCAATAAAGTTCACCAGTTTTCACAGTTGGGCGCTCTGGCCAATCACATGCATGGTAAAGAGTATATATATATAAGAACAGCATAGCCTGAAACTTCAGTTTCCACAGTCCGTCAGCTAGCAATTTTAACAGATTATATAAGTACTAATTATAACACAAATCACTCTACACCGGTAGCATACCTAGATATGGAAATGGCCTTTGACACTGTGTGGCACAAGGGCCTTGTTCATAAGCTAGCTCAACTAAATGATCCAACATATCTAATTAAGATTATTCAAAGCTACTTGAAAAACAGAACCTTTAAAGTCCAGGTTAATAACACAACAGCAGATATATACATAGTAGTGGCCGGTGTACCCCAGGGATCCATACTGGGACATGTACTCTTTATACTCTATATAAATGATATACCTGAAACTATTAACACAAGAATTATGCTGTTTGCGAATGATACTGCAATTGCAGCTAAATCTTGGAGTAAGAAACAAGCAACTCTATATGTTGAAAGGCATATAAAAGTAATTCTAGCATTTTTGGACAAATGGAAACTGAAAATGAACACAATCAAAACAGAATTTGTGATATATAGTAAAAAGCGTAAACGAGAAAAGGTACCGAGTCTGGTAGTAGGTAACGAAAAAATAGAACCAAAGACTGATGCCAATTATCTAGGAACTATATTACACAGTACACTCCGTTTTAAAAAGCATACAATTAAAGCGACGGGGAAAGCCTACGGGGTTCTTCGAGAACTAAACTGTTCAATGCATAAAAAAAGTAAGCTCAGTATTAAAAATAAGAAAGTATTATACAAAGCAATTGTGAAACCTCTGATGCTTTACACAGCTCCCATATGGAGTAATATAAGTGCCATCAATTATTATAAATTACAAGTAGTACAAAATGGGTGCCTGCGAAAAATATGTGATGCTAACCCTAAGATATGAAATAAAAATATACATATAAAATTGGATATGCAGGAAATAAGAAATTATATCCAAAGACTCACGCATAATTTTTATAAAAATCAAATACAGCATCTAAAAGAGTTAGATCATATAGGAAAATACAACCATGACAATGCACCGTTTAAAATTAAACATAAGCTGCCACATCAAACATTATTATCAAAGTAAAGCGCGTCGACAATTAGCAAAATTTTGTAAATGTAATACGAAGTCGCCAAAATGTAGAGTTAGATAGAATAAGCGTATGTTAGTTGTAAATATTGTACATAGTTCAAATCCATATATATACCATTAAACCATTTCCCTTTCAGGGTAGGCGTGACACTACCCGATTCGGGTAGTGTTTCTAGGTTTTTCTTCTAGTTATAAATAACTACAAGTGTGGGCTCACCACACCCACGATGTGCCAACAGCACTCATGTCAGTATTCTTGAATGGTCACCCATCCAAGTACTAACCGCGTCCAACGCTGCTTAACTTCAGTGATCTGACGAGAACTGGATTTTTCAGCGTGGTATGGCCGTTGGCTATATATATATATATAACGTTACTTAATCGGTTTTTATAAGTAATTTTCCCGCAAATACGACAAAACATGCAATTCGTTAGAATTAGGAATAAACCAGAAATGAAATAGCGAAATTGAAAACTAAATCTAGTAGAACATCCAAAGGTAGATGTAGGCACAGACGAGAATATTTATTCGGGATTTTATTTTTTTATTGTACGTGGAAATTCTACCACTTTCCATTTAACTACAACAAAGTAACAAGATTTAAAAATGATAAAATGGTGACTGTTTCTCTAAAATTCTTAAAAGTGTATTTTGCTTAAAATCTCATCTAGAAAATAATTTTGTTTTGTTCAGTAATAGTTTTTAATGTGTATTATAAATGTTGACAGTTTCTTTCTTGGAAAACCACTGCTTCACGCTGAAAAAAATTATTTCAGAAAAATTGAATTTTTGAATTTTTATCGGAAAGAAAGAAAGGCACACACAAAATCTCACAGAAGTTTATACATCTTAAAAATTTTTACAAAAAATAATTCTTGCTCCTTTGTGATATTTTGCATCGTTTATGCGAAGCCAAAAATATTATTTAAAAAATTCGCGGTCTCAAAAATGGTTCAGTTCACGTAAAACTCGTAGAATGCATTTTTATTAGCTCAAACTTTATACAAATTTGGGAAAAAATGTGGGGTTTTCTTGGAAATCTTCTTTTTTTTCAAAGTTCGATGAAAAAAAGAATGCAGATTTCATATAATATCGATGTTTTCGGACTCACTGATTGAGAAAAAATGGATTTTACTTCGGTATCTGCCTGTCGTCGTTGTCGTTGTTGCCTTCGTTGTTGTCGTCGTTGTCTGTATACGCGATAAATTTTGAAGGAATTAGCTGATTCAAAAATAAAAATTGTTCATCTGAAAAAGATGAAGTTATTAAAGATAAAGAATTTCATTTTGCAGGAAAACTATATGAGATAAAAAGAGGTGAAATTGTTCATTTCAAAAAGATCTACAAATTTACTTAAATTTTTTTTTTTATAAGACGCATGTTTTTTTTTTAATCCTGAAAAATGTTATTAAAAATAAAGAATTTCATTCTGCAGGAAAACTATATGAGATATGAAAAAAATGTTAGAAGGTTGAAATGTTCACCTTGAAAAGATCTGCAAATTCACTTCAGACTATTTTTCTTAATACGACGCATATTTTTTCTTTTAATTGTGTAAAATGTTAACAAACAAAATTGTTCACTTCAAAAATATCTAGAAACTTTCTTTGAATCATTTTCTGATAAAATACATAGTTTGTTTTTGTCTCGAATAGAAAAAATCGATCGAAATATAATAGAAATAGAAAAATCGATCAAAAGAAATTTTTTTACTTCATGTTTTTCAATAAAACCACCATAGTTTTCATTTTAATCAAAATTCCGTCAAAACATAAAAAATTGATTTTTTGTAGAAAATAGCGTGTTATACGTGATAATATTCAAAAACAAAATCTTTGAAAAAAGTTACAGGGCTAGATCGTGCAACTTTTTCAACTCACTTGAAACACTGTGACTTTTTTAATGAAAATGCGGCTAATCCACTTTTTCCGTTTTCCTCACAACGTCGCCATTTAGTTTCAATTTTAATCACAATGAGACTTTGAAACTTAAAATTTAAAACGTACAAAATCGTATCAATTTCACTTAGAACTTTACAAATTAAATAATTTATTATTAAAGGTTTATAATAATAACACAAGTTTAAATTAATAGAGTTTAAAATTGAAAATTTTCTAATTGCAGGAATTCTCAGTTCTAAAATGTTTTTTTTCAAATTGCAAGCTTCAATAGTTTAAAACAGTTTTGTTGAAAATGGTCCACTTTCAGTTAGAAGGAAATGAATAATTTTATTTTTTATTTCAATTTGAGTCTCAAATTTTAATAAAGCGTTAATATTTCATTAATTTCAAGTTTAAAGTGTTAAAAATTGATGTTCCTAAAATTTTCTGAACATTCAAATTACAAAACTATTCAGTTTCCTTTTAAAATCAATCAATTCAAATAAAATCAAAGTACAAATAAAAATAAAAAAATGCATCAGGTAAAGTCTCTTTTCTCATTTTTTTTTTAGATGAATATAGTATAATAAAGCCTCCGAATGTTCTTAAATTGGTTGTAATTTTCCTGAATTATGCTTATTTTTTACGCTTTTTATGAAAGTGAAGTAATAATAATGTATCTACAATCACCCGTGCAGAAATTTCAGAGTGGCCCTGGTCGGGGCCAGATCTGGCAAAATCTGGCCCCAATCGAGTATCCCAGTTAGGGATATGAAATGAAACGCCTAATACGATTAGGGCCTGACTGGGGTGTCCATAAGGAAGGCCCGATCTGGCCCTGAACAGGCCCCTTATAATTTTTATTTGTAAGAATATTATTAAAATATAATTTATTTAATAAAGAAGTAAACAATTAATTAAGAATATTAAACATTATATAAATATTTTGAAAAGCATTCTGAAACTTGTCGTTAGATTCATGTATTTTGTTGAAAATTCATCTTTTTGATAGAACATTAATCTTCTTGGTCGAAAATTTATCCTTTTTGGTTAAAAATGTAAGAATTTGGTTGAAAATTGTTATTTTTGCTCAAAGTTAATTTGTTATCAGAGTTAGTTTTTATCTGAAAATTGAACTATTTTATTTTCAGTTTATGAGATAAAAATTCGACTACTGGGTAGGAAATTTGAGAATTTGGTTGACAAGTTGTCTTTTTGGGTAGAAAATTAATCTTGTTTGTTGAAAATTCAACTTATTGGTTGAAAATTCAACGATTTGGTAGAAAATTCATATTTTTGTTAAAAAGTCGTCTTTCTGGGAAGAAAATTATTCTTATTTGTTGAAAGTTCAACATTTTGGTTGATAATTCAACTATCTTGTTAAAAAATTTATATATTCTGTTGAAAAGTCATATCCTTTTTGATAATACAACTAGCTTGTTAAAAATTTATCTTTTTTATTGAAAATGATCTTTTCTGTTAAAAATTTATTTATTTATTTATTTCAAAGTCACTGTTTTCTATAATATTAGGCTATTAAGCTTAAAAACTTTACTCTTTTGTTAAAAAATCAGCTTTCATTGTAGAAAAGTTAGCTTTTTTGGATGTAAATAAACTTTTTTGATCAAGAATCAACTGCTTTCTAAAAATTTTATTTTTCTTCACGAAAATTCTAATATTTGATTGAACTTTAATCTTTTTTGTTTGAAAATTCGACAATTTGATTGAAACATTTTTTGGTACATGGAGCAAAGAATAAAAAAGTGAGGTTATAATGCCAAAAAGTTGTCGACGCTTTCTCGAAGTTCACTGTCGGAAATCTTAGAGAGCTGGATAATTCTAGTTTGATATGAACACTTCACCGACTCACCCCGGTCTAGAAAATTTGCGTAAATGATTAACGAGGTGAATTGAGAATTATTGAAAGCGATTTATCCACATGACTTTACCGGTTTATCTGTTTACTGCTCGTCACTTTTACAAAGTTGTCTTCCTTTCGGCCGTTCGTTGCCAAATAATCGAACGGAAGACTAATCGAATACATTCGAGATTAGCGCGGCAAATTCAAATCTAAATGAGTATAAACTCTAAACAAATTAAAAAAATACCTACAATAATTAACACTAACTTGATAATTGTATATTTATTAACTAATTCAATGCGTCCGTAAATATACATTTTTAGACATTTTGTTCAAATGAATTTAAGTTTTTTTTTTTAGTTTTCTCTCGTTTCTTATATTCTTTGCATATGCGAAGTTGAATTTAACTAATTAACTTTAGGTTGGTCACTGAAATGAAAATTAGTTGAATATTCACTAATTAAGACAGGGGGTAATTTTAAATGTAAATAATTCTAATTTTCAAACTAACTATGAATTAACAGAGGGTAGCCCGATTTGGCCCCGACCAGGACCACAACAGTAACCATGTTCAGGGCTGCATTGGGCTAAACCGATCGGGGCCACGTCGGGAATCAGGATAAAATTAAGCAATTTCTCCACGGGAATGATCAAATTTATCATTATTATCACTATAGTGTATTAACTTATTTTCTGGAGCAGTGCAACCGAATTTTTTCCACTTACCTTCGAATAATGTACAAATATGGACCTCGGAATAACTAAGCCTAGGCTAAATAAAATAAAAATAAAATGAATATTTTTTAAATTATGTGGAGAGAGATCTTTTTCTTAAGAAAAAAATTGATTTTAGGACTTGAAATTACTTCTCAAACATTTTCAAATTTATTTTTTATATCTTTATCCCTAAAAAAACGTACTTTATGAAAAGTTAGAAACTTAGTTCCCCCACGTGTTCATGAAAGTAATTTTCAATTTGAAAGCCTTCAAACATATTCAAAGTTTTCCTTCCGAATAAGACAAAAGTCAAAATTTGCATTAAATTTTAATTAACAATGGATTGTTTTATTCCCTGATTGATTCTTTTCTATCTTCAACGTTTTTATGGAAATTTTCTTTATTGAGAGAGCAGTGAAGTTCTTCTTAAATATTCATTTAACAAATTAAAATTTAACGTAATATAACATAATTTAATTCAAGTTAATTAAAATTTCCTCAATAATATTAAATAAAAAAATGGCGAATAAAATGTTGAGAATTGATTACGGAATAAAATTATCTGCTGTTAATTAAAATTCAATGTCATCATTTTGAGGACAAATAACTTGAAGAAAAACCTTGCTGTAGCGTTGTCTATTTGCGTGTATTACAATCAACTTTTAAGTGCTTCAATAAAGCTGAAAATCTTACACAATCGCCTTCTTTTATCAAACATTATTATGATTATTATTCATCACAATTCACATTTTTGTATAAAATTCGAACATGTATATATTATTTTGTTTCCAAAATATGCGAGAAACCAATCATAATTCTTTTCAGAAATCGCACCTTCCAAGTAAAAATTGTAATTCTTTTAGAAAATTCCTTGTTCCAGATCTAAATAATTTTTTTTTTCAAAAAGCCACTGTTCCAAATCAGAATTATAATTCTTTTGGAAAAATTTTGTTTACAATTCAGAATTATAGTTATTTGGGAAAATTCTCCATACCAAAACAAAATCATCTAGAGTAGATCTTTTGAAAAATTCCGTATTTCAGATCTGAATTATAATTTTTTTTTAAAGTCTTTGTTCCAAACCAGAATCAGAATTCTCTTCAAAAATTCCACGTTTCCAATTTGAATTGTTTTTATTTTAAAACGTTTCTTGTTACAGCTCACAATTCTATTTTTTTTAAATTCCCTGTTCCAAGTCAGAATCTTAATTCTTTTGAAAAATTCCCTGTTCCAAATCAGACCGATAATTCTTTTAAAAAATCCTCCGTTCAGAGATCAAATTATTGTAATTCATTAAAAAGATTGCTTGTTTCAGATCTGAATTATGATTGTTTTTCAAAAATTCCTTGGTCTGAATCAAAATTAAAATTTTGTTAGAAAGTTTCTCGTTCTTAGTCAAAATTATCATTCTTTTATCAAATTCCTTATTCGTCCCAAATTCAAAATGTTACTCTTTTTGAAAATTTCATATCTGAATTATAATTTTTTTCTTCAAAAATTCCCTGTTCCAAATCACAATTATAATTTTTCTCGAGAATCTTTTCTTGCAATTAAGAATCATAATTATCATTAATTAATGTAATTCTCAAGAAAAATTCCTTGTTTGAGATTTGAATTAAAATTATTTTTCGAAAATTCCCTATTCCAAGTCAGAATCATAAATCTTTCAGAAAAATCCTCGGTCTTAGTCAAAATTGAAGATCTTTTAGAAAATTTCATATTTTGATCTGAAATATAATTTTTTATTAAAAAATTCACTTTTTTACACAGGAATCAGAATTTTTTTCGAAAATGACACGCTTTAAAATCAAATTGTTATTGTCTTGGAAGGTTTTTTGTTATAACTCAAGTTATAATTTTTTCTCAAAAATCCCTTGTTCCAAGTTAGAATTATAATTCTTTAGAAAAACTTCTTGTTTCTGATATGAATTATAATTGTTTTTCGAAAATTCCTTGCTCCTAGTCAGAATCATAATTTGTTTAGAAAATTTCCCGTTCTTCGTTAAAATTGTAGATCTTTTAGAAAATTCCTTATTTCAGATCTGAATTATAATTTTTGAACGTCCCTGTTCCAAACCTGAATCGAAATTCTTTTCGAAAATTCCACGTTCAAAAGCAAAATAATTCTTATTTTGGAATGTTTCTTGTTAGAACTCACAATTATATATATTTTTTAAATTCCCTGCTTCAAATCAGAAGGTTTTTTGTTACAACTCACAATTATAATATTGTTCAGAAATCCCCTGTCCTAAGTTAAAATTATAATTCTTTAGGAAAACTCCTTGTTTCAGATATGAATTATAATTGTTTTTCGGAAATTCCTTGCTCCTAATACGAATCATAATTCAATTAAATTTTGTTTTTCAAAAATCCCCTGTTGCCAATTAGAATCATAATTCTACTCTTCCAAATCAGAATCGAAATTCTTTTACAAAATTCCCCTTTAAAAGACAAATTTATTGTAAATCTTTAGAAAACTTCTTTCTTTCAGATCTGAATTATAATTGGTTTTCGAAAATTCAATGTGCCAACTCAGAATCATAATTTTTGTAGAAAATTCCTTTCACCGAGCATAATTAGAATAATAGAAGAAAAATTTAGATCAACATTTATTTTCCAAAGTTTTGTAGAAATTCTTTGAAATCTTTTGAAATTTCGGATGCTGTACTACATTGTTCTACATTGTTTACTGGGGCAGTGTAACTAAATTTTTTATCTGCTCTCCTTCAGATTGTGTACAGAAATGGACCTTGGAAAAACTAGGCCTTGTCTAAATAAAAATTTTATTCGATAAAAGAGAAAATTCTACGAAATATTGTATTATTACAAACTGTTCCAAAAGACTCGTTTTAAATTAAATATTTATACTTTTTTTCGCATTTTTATGCATATCACCCGGAAATGTGTTGGAATCTACACAAAAATAAATACATTTTTTTTTTTTAATTATATTTAGAGGTATCGCAAGCCCCATGAAGTTTAACACGTATTTCCCATAAGAAAAAAAAATACGTTTTTGTTGTTGAGTGTCAAATTGACACTCAACATTTCTCTTCACAATTCGTCATAGACTACGAATGAAATATTACTTTTTGAATATCACCCCCATAAGTCTCTTTTATAGGCTACCAAAAAAACGCGCAAGTGAAAAAAATTGGTTTTGCGAATTTTTGATGCTAATTATAATTTTTTGCGATTTTTTAAACGAAAATTGTTTCTAATACATAAAATACTACTTTATACTGATAATTAGATCTTTACATAAATTTCTTAAACAATTCAGTATTACTTTTGGCAATTTTTTTTTAGAATAGAGTTAGAAAGTCACCTTTTTTGAAAAATTTTCCACTTTTTGTCCAATTTCCGATTAGAGTATGGTAATACTTAATTACTGTTAACAATTATAATTGTTAAAATTATTTATTATTACTGTTAAGAACATTCTCTGAAAATAATGCTAGAAAATTGCATTTTTTCACAAAATTTCCACTTTTTGTCAAATTTTTAATCATAGTGAGCTAAATAATTCATTTTTGTCAACAAAAATTAATTATTTAAACAATTTATTATTATTTCTAATTATAATATTATCATTGAATAATGTTAGAAAGTTGCGGTTTTGACTGAAATATTCAGTTTTTTGTCCACTTTTCACTCGGAGTTTGTTAACAATTATTGAATTTCAAGAAACATAATTGTTTAAACAAATTACTATTGTTAAAAACTATCTTCTCATATAGTAATGCTAGATAGTTGCGGTTTTTTTCTGAAATTTTCCACTTTTTGTCAAATTTTCACTTAATTAATAAAGTAATAATTAATGCAAGTTGACAAACATACTTGTTTAAATAAAATATTATTGTTCATAATCATCTTCCCTTAGATAATTGCTAGAAAGTCGCAGTTTTTTCCAAATTTTTTAACTTTTTGTCAACTTTTTACTTAGTGAGTCAATAATTACCGAAAGTTAGGAACATATAATAAATATTTATATTAATTCAAACAAAAGGTTTTCAGTGTCTACTTTAAGAAAAATTTAGATTCAATATGATCCATATAGAAAATTTAAAGAATATTTCAAATATCTGTTTTTTCAGAAAAATATATTCACAAGAAGGAAAGAAATTGTTTAAAATATTATTCTCTCTAATATTTATTTATTATTTGTTCATAACTGAAAAGGAAAATAAAAGTAAAACATATTAGAAAAAAACACAATTTTCTAGCACTTATCTAAGAGAAGATAGTTATAAACAATAATTATTTGTTTAAACAATCATTTTTGCTGAATTTAATTACTTATTAAGTCACTCCAAATGCAAAATAGACAAATAATTAACAATTCAAAAAAAAACGCAACTTTCTACCATGAGGCAAAGATAATTTTATTAACTCTAATAATAAATTGTTTAAACAATTAGTTTTGTCAACTTTAATTAATTATTATTACACTCTCCGTAAAAAGTGTACAAAAAGTTAGAAATTTCAGAAAAAACCGCAATTTCTAGCATTAGCAACAATTTTATAATATACCTGCTCTATAGATTGTTTGTTGACAAAAATCAAAATTTTCATACGATCACGCTAGAATTTTATTTGATGAGGATTGTGATATTTATTAATTATATTTCATAAACAGGTTTCAAATTCATCCTTAAAAACTGGACTATCCACGACCATGTTTCAAATCATGGGCATAGAGGTCTTTTTTAAGAAGAAAATTGATTTCATGAATTGAAATTACTTTTTTAATATTTTTAAAATTATTTCAAAAATATTTATTCCTAAAATAAAACGTGCTTTATGAAGAATTAAAAAAAAACATGGTTCTTCCCACGTGTTCATGGAAGTAATTCTCAATTTGAAAGCCCTTAAACGTATGTGGAGTTTTTCCTTCCACATAAGACAAAAATCAAAATTTTCATTTGCTTCTAATTAACAATGGATTGTTTTATTCCCTGATCGATTTTCGTCTATATCCAACGTTTGTATAGAAAAAAATTCATTTAGGAAGTAGTGAAGTTCTTCTTAAATATTCATGTTACAAATTAAAATTTAATTTAATTAAATTACAATCTCCTGAATAATTTTCAAATATATAATTGAAAAATAACGGATATATGTTACTAATAAATTATGGAATACAATGATCTGCTGTTAATTAAAATTCATTGAAAATTACGGAAATATTTTCGGCGAATCTAGACACGACGCGTAAATAAAGCAATAAAGCATCGCAATCAGCTTCTAGTTAGTTGTTTCAATAAAGCTAACAATTTTACGCAATCGCCTTCTTTTATTAAACTTATCTATTTTTCACCATTTAAATTTTTTTACAAATTTTGAACTCATATATATTATATAGCTTTGAAAAAATTCATAAACTTTTACTAAGTAAACAGTTTTATTATTTTCTTTCCAAAATATGCGAGAAACCTAAAAAAAATCTCAAGTACATTCTTACATTATTCAGAGAGATCGTGTAATAAATTTACCATAATCTAAAATTGTTTTTTTCGTGTTAAATAGTGTGTAAATTGTGATTCTTTGGAAAAAATATCTCTTTCAGATTAGAATTTCAATGTTTTTGGAAAATTTCCTGTTCCAAATCAGAATTGTAAAAAAAAAGTGAAAGTTGTTGGTGTCTTGAAAAATTCATTATTTCAGATCTGAATTATGATCATTTTTTAAATAGTCCCTGTTCCAAACCATCATGATAATTCTGTTCAAAAATTCCACGTTTCAAATTCAAATTGTTATTTTTTTTAACGTTTCTTGTTATCACTCACAATTATATATTTTGTTTTTAATTCCCTGTTACAAGTCGGAATTATAATTCTTCTCGAAAATATACTGTTCCAAATAAAAATAAAAATTATTTTTAAAAATCCCCCCTTTCGAGACAAAATTGTTGTAATTCTTTAGAAAAATTTCTGGTTTCAGGTCTGAATTTATAACTGTTTTTCAAAAATTCTCTGTATCATACCAAAATCAGAATTCTTACCGAAAAATCATGTCAATGTCATCATTTTGAAGACAAATAACTTGAAGAAAACCTTATTCCATTGAATATTTTCATAGAAAAAAATATCAAGAAATTAGTTCATCAGCTGTATTAAACGTTTGTATTAAACCCGGTCAAGGGTACGATTTTAACACCTCTATCCATCAATATGTAATCGTTTCTAGTATGGCTTTTAAGCATGACAGAATACTCAATTCTCGATAATTATAATTTATCATTAGTATACTTACAATCAAAGTGAGTTTGCTGAGTAAATCATAGTTGAAACTATCATTATTTTACAAAAATCATAAAAACCTAAATTTTTGACATTCTTTTTTATCTCTGATATTCCGTGAGATTGCTACGAGATGCTTAATCTTCATACCATTCAGCCTGACTAGTGATGACAGAAAAGTGCAAAATTTGTACATACCTCAGTCCTAAAAATGATATATTTTCCGAATGACTCCTGAACACAACTAAAATGTCTGGGCTTTTAAATAACTACAAATTTATACTTTTTCTTTGGTTTATTTGAAAAAATTTAATGTCACGAATCAAAATAAACCAACAAACACAACCTTTAAAATGAAGCAACTGCGTGACAGTCGCAGAGCTGCTAATTTTGACAGAGAAATTTTTCGATTATCTACTGTTGGTTATCTACTGTTGGAAAATGTAATGTCAATTAAAAAGTTCCTAAATATTTATAACTAATAAAAAAGAACACTTTGTATCAATAAATATTGTTCATTAAACTTCAAACTTTGATTATAATGTATGAACATGCCACAGGAATGTTTCATTTAGGTAAAAAGTATGTATAATGAAGAAACTGAAGTTTTTTTTTCATGTTGAAAATTAATTTTTTTCTCTCGCACATTAAGTAATTATAACATTTCAATGGAACGTCATCAGAAAGTATGGTATCCTTGCTGAAATGTTATACTAAACAATATAATGAATATTTTTTTCCAGGTTTCCGGTTAATCAAGATTATCTAGTGTAAATCATTATCTACTGTAGGGTGGTCTCCCCTACTTATTATACACTTTTTGTGAATTAAAGTATAGTCACCTCTTCAAAAGTATTCAAGGAATAATTTTCACCCAATAACTTTTAATTTTAGCACACCCAATCCCCTTTTACTGTGCTCGGAAAATGCCCGAAAAGATGCAAAATAGCAGTTTTCTGTCAAATTCATGCAAAAGACGGTATTTTTTGGAATCTTTTCAACATGAATTATTCTTAACTGATAAGTGACGAGTTTTTAAGTATTTTTAAAATCATTTTAAATTGTTTGAACAATTATTATTTGTTAAAACAATTTTTCCCCCTGTTAATCGTGAAAAGTTTTTATCTTTCGGGACAAATTATACAAATTTGATGAATGTGAACATATTTGGTAATTATTCAAATAATTTTCATTTGTTTAAACAAACTTTTCTCCCTATAATCGTGAACAGATATTGTTTTCTGAAAGTAATGACACAATTAAAGAATGTTGAGAGCAATATATTTTTAAAGGATATTTGGTAATTATATAAACAATTTGCATTTGCTTAAACAATTTTTTGTGTCTGTAAATCGTGAAAAGTTATTATCTTCTGCAATTAATGACACAATTAACAAATGTTAAGAGTAATATTTCTTCCCTTAAGTTATTTTGCAATTATTTGAACAACTAGTAATCATTCACTTGCGCCTGTTCGTAGGGAAGGTGAAGAAAAGTCTAGATTTTTCGAATCTATTACACTACTTCGCTTAATATTCAGTATTTTCTTATCTCGGAACGTATACCCTATATTATTTGCATAATGAAAATTTATTTAACAAATTTAATTTAATTACTGTAAGTAGAGTGTAGTTTTTTTTCCCCTCAAACTCGCTGCCGCAAATAATATTAGAGCAATTAGAGTTTAATTGTTAAACAATATAAGCTATACGTTCTGAGATTAGGAAATACTAAATATTACGCGACATAGTGTAAGAGATTCGAAAAATCTAGACTTTTCTCCACCTTCCCTATAAACAGGCGCAAGTGAAAGATTACTAGTTGTTTAAATAATCGCAAAATAACTTAAGGAAAAAAATATTACTCTTAGCATTTGTTAATTGTGTCATTAATTGGCGTATTTTTTAATTAGGCTGGTTTTATTGAATTTTTAATATATTTAGGGGGTGAGTGGGGTTAGTTCCACATGATATATGGGGATAAAACCTTTTGTGCATATTTCTGGCATCAATATAAAACAGTATCAGCAAAACCCTGACATATTTTTGATTAGGCTGATTTTATTGAATTTTTAAAATATTTAGGGGAGAGTGGGGTAGGTTCCACATGGGTCATGAGGATGAAACATTTTTTCTGCTGTTTTGACAACAATTGAAAACCGTATCGGCAAAAACTTGGCGTATTTTTTAATTAGACTGATTTGAGTTCCACAAGCGCTGAAGGGTTGAAACTGTTTGACGTAATTCTGAGGGTCGTACGCAACTATTTTTTGCCATAAAATAGCAGCTTTCCTATGTTTGAAAAAAAAGTATTTTTTGTTATTCTTTAACATTAGGAACTTCAAACTCATGCTTCTTCATCCAGAATATTATTATTTGCACATTTATTTTAATTAATGTCCATCGAACAAAATGTTCTATTGCGATCTAAAATAATACTTTTCTTGCCAATTTTAAATCGAATAATTCCAACTTTTTTTTTCCGTCTAATACAATTCTTATCTCATGGATTATATGATATCAAGCCTGACCACCTGAGATATTTATTTTTCATAAGACAGTTTTAAAAACAAAAATTTAGTTACTCAATTTGTTGATACTGATGTCGATATTTATTTTGAACTATATGCACTTTAGAAACTGAATTATTGAAAAAAAAACATTTCAGTTCATTTGCATATGACATTTTTTACTCTTAACTTTTTTATCCTAATCCCTTTTTTATAGATAATGTTTCGCTTTTTTATGAAAGAAGTGCATTTTTTCACCTTTTTTCTAAAAGTATGCACTTTAGAAACCACATTGTTTAAGAGAAGTATTTCAGTTATTTGCGGTCAACATATCTCGTTCTCACCTTTTTTTTATCCATAACCCTTCTTATAGTCACTGCTTCACTTTCTTTTAAGAAACAGGGATTTTTTAATTTTTCTTCTAAAGTCATGAACTGCTAGGTTGTAAGTTGGTAAGTTTATTGCGCTGACGACCGGTCTGAGTGGAATGTTGTTTTTGTCGACTTTTGGGAATCCGCAAAAGTTTTGGAGAGATGAAATAAGTAGGTATTAATTTAGATATTGTTTTGTTGTCAAGTTCAGAGTCTTTTAGCAGAAGTTGTGGTTTGCTGACTATTGTTTTTGTGGGGTCTTTTTCTAGTTTTTTATATGTATCGTCAATTATAAGATCCATGATTTTGTTGTTATAGTTTTCTTTATTTATTATTACTGTTGCCTTCATTTTCGCGTATTATTATGATTTCTTTATTTGGATTGAATTCTTTGATTGCCGTTTTTTCTTGTTTTGTTAAGATTGAGAAGAGAATTTGGGCTTGGCGTAAGATGTTCGCCGTCCTACGCCGTATGTCACTCGCTTTTTCGGGTAATTATGTGGATACTCTGATTCCAAATTACTGACGATTTCTTCTTTCGCGATTTTGGAGGAAGCTACTACCAAATCATGTAATTTAGACAAGGCTGAAATCATTTAATTGCTGAGAGCATGGTTAGAGATGTTTTTCACTGTGTTATTTAGTGGTGTGTGTTTTTCTGGAAGTAATTTGTCAAATTTTATTTATTGTTTGTGAGTCAAAAGATCTTTATTTCGTTGGGATTGGTCAAGTGATATGCGGTCCAATGTAGACCAAATGTCAAATCTGAGGGAGTTTGATAGGTAAAGGTGAATTTTTAATAGTTTTTTGGATGTAGTCTGCAAGACAAATTTGGTATGTTGTATTGTTTCTTTCAAGAGAAGCAAACTTTTTTTATGGAGAATTGATTTGAATTTAGATATTCCCAAATGGTTTTTCTATTTCAAAAATTTTGGGACGATGTTGTTCGATTTTTTCAATAGGGAGGGATTCAATAGGGACAATGGATATCACACCAATTCGATTTGCCTTTTCGTCCTCCCGCGTTCTTTGAAAAAGACTTGATTGGCCAATCAAGCTCGACCAATCTCAACAGTGGGGCGCTCGGGCCAATCACAGGCATGGTAGAGAGTATATATAAGAACAGCATAGCCTGAAACATCGACCCCTTATTATTATAATAAATGATCATGAAAGCATTAAATCTATTACTGAAGTATTTAAATCTTTTTCATGTATTTAAAAACTTTAAGAAAAAGAAATGGGATCAGGAAGATATTACCAAGCAGAAAAAAGAAATAAAAATGTGTACAAAGACCATCTTTTTACTAAAAATTTAGTAGTAATCCTCTCGTATTTGCATGTCACTTAAACAAAATAAAAAAATATAAATAAGTTACTAGCTTTTTTCCATTCATTCCGATAATGAGGGCCAGGAAAACAATGATTAAGTAAAATCAAGTTGCACGTTGCAGAGGTATGAGATTAGGTAATAAAAAAAGGAGAAGAAGATGGAAGACAAGTGTTGGTCATCTAGTTCTGTACTGCAACCCTAAAACCATGGGCCAATTGTTGGTGCCTAATATTGGCCTAATACAAGCTGAAACTTTTTTCGCGAATAAGTATCAGAATTCGAATACATAATTACACACAGTCGAAAGATATCAATTTTTTCCGCAACAAAATGAATGTAACGGTCTTTTGTTTCTTTATATTGACACAGATTTTCGTATCAATTGAATAGGGTTTCAGCAAAAGCAATATCTTCAGACTTACTATCATCATTATGAGAAACGTACTGGATTCAATATTAATAAAATATTTTTAATTTTACTATACTTTTACTATACTTCTGTATTGTAAATTTTCATTGTACAACGCCTTCAAAACCTGTTGGGCCAAACAGTGAGACCTTGGGATTTTAGTGTGCACGTGTAGATATGATCCACTCTCGACGAGAACATTTTGATGAAAAGTAAATAATGTTTTGACGCAATGTTTCACTTCGTCAGCTCCATTGTACCACCTAAACGTGAATTATAATTATTGTCAAAAACAAGATAAGGGCTAGTATATATACAAGTGACACGGATGCCAGATCCATTAGTGGCAGCTTCTTTCTTCTTGAAAAACAAGTTTTCTTTCTGTGGAGAAATGAGGAATATTATTTGTTCCCTACTCTTTTTTTTGGTAATATTTCTCAATTATGTTGGTAAGTAGATTATATTGTCCAGACTTTTTCTTTGAAAAGAAAAACTTCTTCAGACTTCTTGTTTTTTCTTTAAAAGAAAGACTTTTTATTTGAATCAGTTGAAACATATGCTATCGTAGTTCCACGTTTATTTCATCTTGCTTCGTGTCTTATAATTTGTTCTAAAATCATTTATTATAATTTATTCATAATCATTTTTTATAAAATCAATATAAATTCAGATTTCTTTTTCTTTGAAAATAAAAACTTCTTTAGAATTCTTTTTTTTTAAGAACGAGTTTTTATTTGTATTAGTTGCTACATATGCTATTATAATTCCGCGTGTATTTCACCTTGCTGCGTAATTCTATATTCACCAAAAAAGTGTCATACTATTTGTTATAATTTATTCATTATTATCGTTCATAAAATTGATTCATATCCAGACTTCTTTTTTTTCTTTGGAAAGAAAAACTTCTTCATCAGACTTCTCATTTTTCTTTAAAAAATACTCTTCATATGAATTAATTCAAACATATCTTATTACAATCCCACTTATATTTCATCTTGCTTCGTAATTATGTATTAACAAAAAACTCCAGGCTTCTACTTTTTCAATGAAAATTAAAACTTCTTCAGACTTGTTCTTTTGGAATAAAAAAATTTTCTTCGAATTAGTCGAAACATATTTTATTATAATTCCACGTGTATTTCATCATGCTTCGTGTCTTATTATTTGTTATAAAATCATTTATTATAATTTATTCATAATCATTTTCCATAGAATCGAGGTAAATCCAGGCTTCTTTTTCTTTGAAAAGAATAGCTTCTTCAGACTTCTTTTATTTCTTTAAAAGAAAGACTTTTTATTTGAATCAGATGAAACATATGTTATTATAATTCCGCGTGCATTTCATCTTGCTGCGTAATTACATATTTACCGAAGAAGTATGTCTTACTATTTGTTATGAAATCATTTGTGATAAATATCTTATTTGTCTTTAAAAGGAAGAATTTTTTTTTGAATCTTGCTGTGTCATTATGTATTTACAGAAATTGTGTCTTAATAATTGTTATAAATTCATTTTTAATAAATTATTCATCATCATTTTTCATAAAATCAGTTCGAAAACAAACCTCTCCTTTTTTCTGAAAGAAAGACTCTTTCTTGGAAACAGTTGAAAAATATGTTATTATAATTCTACGTGTATTTCATCTTGAGGCGTAATTACGTATTCACCAAAAAAGTGGCTCACTAATTGTTACAAAATCATTTGTGATGAATCAGTTGTCTCAATCTTGGAGAAAATTAATTCGAAGACATACTTGACAATAATGAAAATATATCTTTACACGAATGTTTTCTGATTAAAGAACTTTGGGCAATGGACCCTCATTTATACGTCATGCTGCCCCGGCCAAGGGCAAATCGATTTGGAAGATATCCGGCAGAAACTAGGTTTTTGAAGGATGGAAAAGTCGCTGGATACATCGAACCGAAATTCGGGAATTTTGTGATAGATTATGATGGTTATACACCTGAACCACTGATTCAACCCACTAGAGGTAAAATTGGGCACATGAAATAATTAAATTCCAGGACTAGCGTAAAAGGAAAAGTGTAAACGTCAGTTGCACCTCCCCCTCAACCCTTATATTTACATCCGCCCTTGGTTTTATGAAATAGTGTTTAATCGAAGCAAAGTGCCCATTGGCACATGTTAAACGACCTTGCTCAAGTTATTAGTATATACAATTTTTATGAACTCATAATACATTGTTGGGATTTACGAAACGAATGCAATTCATTATTTCTTTAACAATTATTAGTAAACGTCCATTTATTACGTGAGGATTATTTTCAAAATTGTAGACCCTTCCCCCAAAACGCATTTCCAGATTTCAGGGGATTTCAACGGATATTCACGATTTGCAGTCATTTGAAAGTACTTAAACAGATTTCAAGGAATTTCAAAAGATTTCAAGAGCATGAAGAAAATACTACTTGACCATTTTTTCAAAGGATTTTGACAAATTTTGCGGGATCTTATGAAATCAGAAACGATTTTTGCGGATAGCAAAGGATTTTATGAGATTTTGTTTCTTTTTTAAAAAAGTCACGGTGTTTCAAAGATTTTTAGAGGAATTTAAGAGATTACGAAACATTTCAAAATAAGTCACAGGATTTCAAAGGATTTAAAGGATTTCATGTGATACCAAAATATTCTCAAGAATTCTGAAAGACATCAGGCAATTTGATAAAATTTTGGAGATTTAAAGAGTTTTAAGGAGATTTCATGAAATTTGAAAAGTTTTCAGGGGTATCCAAAAGCATCGAAAAGATATCAAAGGGTTTTGAAAAATTTCAATAAATTTACAAAGGTTTTGGTGACTTTGCGGGATTTTAAAGGTTTTTAAAAAAATTCAAAAGATTCCAAAGTAAGGATTTAGAAAGGATTTCGTAAGATATCAAAATACATCACAAAATTGCAAAGGACTTCCCAATATTGCAAGATTCAAATAAATTCTAATATACTGTGAATTCTTTTCAAAAATCGCTTGAAATCTTTGAAATCACATAAAAACCCCTTAAAATCTTTAAAAATGGTTAAAATTTCTGAAAATTCGTGAAATATTTCAAAATATTATGAGATCTGGTGGAATTACTTTAAAATTGATTAATTAATTAATTTTGTAATCTTGAAAATAATTAGTAACCATATTCTTCTTACTGCCAGCCCATCTTCCTCAGGGTGCTTTCGTGTATCGTGAAGGAGCACTTCTTGGAATCCTCAAGAATGAAGAGATTTTTGGAAAATATACGAATGGTAATTCAAAAACTAAGATACAATCTAAATCAAATATTAGAGAATTCTGCCTCAAAAACATAATTGTATGCCTGATTATGGAGTTCTAACTCAATGATTTTTTCTACGAATTAATTAATTAATGAGTATATTTTTTTCTTTCATTAGATTGGGATGTGATATTTAAACCTAGAAATGGTGATAAAGTTAAGGACAATCAAGGCAGAACTCTTTCCATATGGAATGACGGATGGGAACCGGTTTCAGATCACCCAGCGGGACGTTAAAAATATAATTTAATATAAAAAAATACAACCTAAAGAAAAAATACTACAGAATTGTACCCAAAGTGTCCAGTTTTTTCTTAATTAAGGTGTATTTTGGAGCTCTATAATTATGTTCTTGAAAGCCACGTGTTTAAGTTAACTTTTTTTAAACTATTAAGACGTATTTGTTTCACAGCAGCATCAAATTTTTGCGATGCTGTGAAAAAAATCACAATCTGTTTTTCAACAGGAATATACACTATCTTATTCAGTAGTTGTAAATTATTGATACATATTTTTTTGAATAGTTAAAATAGTAAGCATTATATTTTTTCTTATTTCCGAAATAATGAAGATCGACAGCTAACTACGTAAAATTCAAAACTGGTATGATAAATAAAGATTATTAACATGAAAATTAACTATTTTTCAATTATCACCTGACCCTGAAGTTCCCTCTTTCTATAGATTTTCGAAAACCCAAAGCACCTTTCAATTCGTCTCTGAAATATCTATATACGCCTTTTTCAAACCATTTTTGGAACAATTGCATTATTTGTTAACATTCTGCACTTGTTATAAACTAATTTTAACAGTAAAAATACCGTAACTGAATTTAATCAGTTATACCGTAACTGCAATGAATCAATTATAGACTTAGAATAAATTTATAGAGGAACAATTTTTGAATTAAGCTTTTGTTTATACTCCAATATTATTTATAATATTAAAGTTTATTTTGAAATTTGCATTTTAGTAAATGAATAAGAAATTATTACAGGTGTGAACAAATTTTAAACTTTAAAAAATTTGACATTTAAAAATGGTGTGCAAATATATTTGGAACATAACCTCTTAAAATTAACTGATTTCTTCAATACAACTATAACTGATCAATCAGTTATATTACTGCAGGTATATACATATAACTGATTCAATTAGTAGTTTTCGTTTTACTAATCCAATCAATACAATTCGACTTTCGATTCTTGGTGATCCATTCCCCCAATTTGTTCGTTTTCGAGAAAAAGCAATTCGATATTTTTAATTTTCAAATCGGTCAACATTCTAACAAAAGTTTATAACAATTTTGTACATCTTGTTTGTTTGAACAACTTTCTTCTTTTTATTTTTTTCGTCTCTTGTGTGATTTTTCCAAAAATTTAATTTTTTTATTTTTATAATGCCATTTTTTTGCGATTAAAACAAAAACTACGCGTACAATCAAGAATTATTTATGACAAAATCTGCAGCTCTTTTTTGGGTGAGCAATTTTCGTCAAATAATTTTTTCCATAGCTTGTGTCGTTTGTCCAAAAATTTAATTTTTTTATTTTTAATGCTATTTTTGCGAATGAAACCAAAAAACGCGTCCTATCAAAACGTGTCTAATAACGAATTTGAAGATGTTTTTTGAGTTCACAATTTTTGTGAGAACATCTTTTTTCGTATCTTTAATAGTTTCGCCGCAAAATGTAATTTTTGATTTTTCATCTTTTTGTGCGATCAAAATTTGAATTTTCGATTTTTCATGAAAATTCAAAAAATTTTAATGACAATCTTGTGGGTTGTCCAGAAAAGAAACGTTTTTTTTCTCTTGACTTTTTTCATATTGTGCGTTGTTTCGCTCAAAATTTCAATTTTCGTTTGCTTTTCGAATTTTGTAAATGCTATAACTCTGGTTATTTGTTTTTAATCGGAAAAAGTCATTCAGATAAATTGTTCGCCTTTTTGAGTACTACGAATATCCGTACATATAATTTTCAAATTCTAAAAAAAGGTGGTCTCAAATATTTTACAAATGCTCTAACTTTTTGATTTTTTATCCAAAATGGCTGGCTAACAAATTTAACCTTCAGTTTTCAATTGATGCCAAAAGCGTGCACAAAAAGTTTCATCGCCATATCTCATGTGGGACTCACCCAACTTACCCCTAAATATTTTAAAAATTCAATAAAATCAGCCTAATTAAGAAATATGCCAAGTTTTTGTGGATACGGTTTTCAATTGATGTCAAAAGAGCAGAAAAAAAAGTTTTATCCCCATATATCATATGGAACTCACCCCACTCACCCCTAAATATTTTTAAAATTCAATAAAATCAGCCTAATCAAAAAATACGCCAGGGTTATGCTGATATTGTTCTATATTGATTTTATTGAATTTTAAAAATCTTTAGGGGTGAGTGGGGTGAGTCCCACATGACATATGGGGATGAAACTTTTTGTGCACCCTTTTGGCATCAATTGAAAACAGTATCAGCGTATTGTTAAATTATGATGATTTGATTGAATTTTTTAAATATTTAGAAGTGAGTGGGTTGAGTTCCACAGGCGCTGAAGGTTTGAAACTGCTGGAGGTAATTCTGAGGGTGTAACGCAAATATTATTTTTCGTTATTCGTTAACGTTAGGAACTTCATACTCATGCTTCTTCGTCCAGAAAATTATTATTTGCACACTTATTGTAATTAATGTAAATCGAAAGAAATGTTCTATTGCGATCTAGAATAATTTTTTTCTTGCCAATTTTGAATCGAATAATTCCAACTTTTTTTCCTCCCAACTACTGCAGTCCTTATCTCATGGATTATATGATATGAAGCCTGACCTCCTGAGATATTTATTTTTCATAAGACAGTTTTAGGGGCAAAAATTTAGTTACTCAATTTGTTGATACTGATGTCGATATTTGTTTTAAACCAGATGAACTTTATAAGCCGAATTATTGAGAAAAAAAACATTTTAGTTTTTTTGCATATGACATTTTTTGCTCTTAACTATTTTAGCTCAATCTTGCTTTTGATCTATTCTCAAAAAATATTTTTCTACAATATTATAACTTCTAAACTTCATAGTTGAAGAAAAAAATTAAAAAAATCCCTTGATCTTTAATAAATGTGAATGGGGTTTTTGACAAAAAAGGTAACAGTAGAGAATGTCCAAAATGTAAAAATAAAATCTCGCCCTGCGAAAATGTAGTTTCCAAAGTTCTTCATTTTAGAGAAAAATTAAAAAGAAACGATTTTTTTTCTTTAAATATGTTGAGCATGTCCTAAAATACATTCCTTAAGTAAAATACATGGTACAAATTGTGAAAAGTTTAAAACTCTGACTGGATCAGATTTTTTCTTTAAAAAAGAACTACCTTCTTTTTTTTCTTTTTCATGTTTATCATATTACATAACTTAAAACTTCTTGCGAAAATTAAAAAAAAATTATATAAAACAAGAGGTTAATTATTTTATAAAAAGATGTACATTTTGAGAGCAAGACTTCTATAAACAAAATAGCCTTATATAAATTCATATATATATTTTTTCTCACTAAGCTTTTGAACGCTAAAATTCAAATCTTAAGTTTCAGTTCTGAAATTTAGATGGAAACTTTACAAGTTTGTAGAACTTTTAGTGTTCAGACAATTAAATTTAAATCTAAATAGTTAAATAATCTCAAAATTGAACGTTCAAAATTGATATCAAAATTTCCGTGTTTATCCATTAATTTTCAATAAATTACCGAAAGTTTCCAGAAATTTTGTTAATTGTGTAGATACTCTCAATTTCCAAATATTTCAAAAAATTTCAATTGTTCTCAAACAAAAATGTTAAAAATTTTGAACATTTTCATAATTTATCATTTAAAAATGTACTGCTAAATTCCAAATTACCTTAAGTATCAATAAGTTACTGATAAGTGCATCCCCCCCCCCACACGAGACGTTTGAAAGGGGAAGGTATGTGACCTACATTATTTCTCATTTTTGGGCTCCAACCCTTAACGGTAAAAATCAACCCCTTGGTACCACGCACATATGACTTTGTCAAAAATAAATGTTTTTAGGAGTTTCAAAGTATCAATAGAGTCTCTGATTTTTGGGCTCCTCGAAAACATACACTTCGATTTTTGGGATCCAACCCTTAACGTTAAAGATCATCCCCTTGGTACCACGCAGATATGACTTTATCAAAAAATAATCTTTTTGAGGATTTTACAATGTGGCTAGAACCTCTGATTTTTGGGCGTGTGTATTTTCAAGAAGCCCAAAAATCAGAGACTCTAGCCACATTGCAAAATTCTCAAAAAGATTATTTTTTGACAAAGTCATATCTGCGTGGTTCCAAGGGGTTGATCTTTAACGATAAGGGTTAGAGCTCAGAAATCAGCGTGGGTATTTTGAGAAGCCCAAAAAAAACCCAAAAATACGCCGGGAATAAATTTGTGTGAAAAATTCAAATTTTTGAAGGGGGTTGATTTTTGAACTTAAGGGTTGTTTTCGGGGAAATTTGTTTGCGGATTCCAAGAGCGCTAAAAAAGCCCAAAATTCTGAGCTATGAAAAATCGCAAAATTCGATTGTGGAGGTGCTAGCTTAATGGACCTGATCATATTGATGTTCTTGTTGTTTTTTTAAAGTGTTTTCGTGCTCAACTTATAAGAGCAGAAGAAACGTTTTTCCTCGGAACTTTTTCTGTCACATTTTATCCCTCAACATTTTCTATAACGTTTTTCCTCGGATATTTCCGAGTAACATTTTTACCTCGCGATTCTGTTTACCTTTTTTCCTCTGGACTTTTTCGGTTACTATTTTTCCTCGGAACTTTTTCTTTACTGTTTTTCCTCAAAACTCTCTAAGGCACATTTTTCCTCTGAGGGCTTCATATGTCATAGAACAATTTTATTTTCTGATTTTTTTTTATTTCTCGCATATTTTGGAAATAAAATAACAACATTTTTTACTTAGTCAAAAGTATATTATTTTTTCAGAGCTGTATAAAATGTATTAGTTCAAAACTTATACGAAAATCTGAATTGTGATAAGTAGATAAGATAGGCGATTGTGTAAGATTTTCAGCTTTATTGAAACAATTAGAGGCTGTTTGTGAAACCTGTAAATGGACTACGTGACATCTAGCAAGGTTTTCCATCAAGTTATTTTTCTTCAAAATAATGATATTGAATTATTGACACACCCAATCTGTTTTGCCTTGCCTCGTTTGATTTTACACAGGCCTCGTGTCTAGATTCTCCGAAAATATTTGTTTAATTCTTAATGAATTTTAATCAACAGCAGATAATTTGATTCCGTAATTTCTTCTTAAAATTTTTTTAAATAGTATTTGGGATATTTTAATTAAATTATATTAAAATAAATTTTAATTTGTAAAATGAATATTTAAAAACAGGCGCGGATCCAGAGAAGGGCTTGGGGGGGGGGCATCCAATAATTCCCCTCCCCCCTCCACTCTCAAGGGGGCGGATAGTAATAATTTTAAAGTTATTTCTTCGCTTTGAATTTTAATTATAAACTATGTAATTGTATTAATCATGAATGTTATTGACATAATTAACAAATGTTCAAATAGAAACTATGGTTTTATATTTACAATAGCGTCACCGCGATCGGTCGATTTTCTCACTTTCAAAAATAAAATCCTAAAGCCCAGTTAACCGGTCTATTTCTGCACGATTATTTTTCAGTCATTTCTTTCTCGAAAACACGTTATCCAATCCCTCTCTTTTGCCAAATCACCACTCAAAAAATGAAGAAGTTCTTTGAAGAAAAAAGGCCGAATCCCAGTTAAACAGCAGGATAAGTCATAATTTTTTTTATTTGTTGAAAATAAATCAATTTTAAGATTATAAATTTTTGAAATTGAACTATTCTTTTTGTTGCGGGGGGAGGGGGGGTTTAGAGGTAGGCCAGGATTCGGCTTTGTGCACATATTAACTCCTATCAAATACAACGCTGCTGAAGGCTGGTAACCTTCTCAGCATAAATCACCAACCAATTGAGACTCTCGGTTTCCTTTCTCTGTCCTCACCTCCCCCCCCCACACACAGTAACAGAAGTATTGGTGGGACTGACGTTACAGATAGACTATCCACCGTACGACGAATAATCACTTAACTTGGACATGATTTCGGCTCGCAAAACAAATTTCGCGCATAAAGGTGATAGTTGGGTGTACAATCTAAACATGAATAATACAAACAATAAAGTAGCCTCGGAATGGACTGAAACTTGGATTGACGAAATGCATACACACGGTAAACGTAAAAATCGAGTTTCAGGCGATGAATGGAGACTGGGTGTCTGGAATGCTAGAGGAGTGAATGACCTTAAAATAAGAGAACTACGAGAAACTATGCATGCAAGGAAACTAGATATTTTATGTGTACCTGAGACGAAGAAAAAGGGTTGCGAAAGTAGAAAGATAGAAAATGGGGTGTTGAAAGGCGGTTTTGAAATATGGTCAGGAGTAGATAGTGAATCAAATCGTAGTCAAGGGGTCGGTTTAATTATGAATGAAAAAGCAAGACAGCATCTCAAAGATCATGATTTTGTATCTCCCAGATTGTTGTGGGCTAGAATGAAGGTAGGAATCAGAAGGTTATTTATCATAGCGTGCTACGCCCCAGTTCACAGTGAACCGCGAGAAGTCAAAGACGCCTTCTGGGACACTTTAAATGACACAATAAGTACTTGCGATCAAGGTGAAAGAATAATTCTATTAGGAGATATGAACGGATGGGTCGGCGTTCAACGTCAGGATACAGATACAGAAAGGGTACTAGGTAAATTTGGGGATCCAAGAAAAAATTATAACGGGGAAAAGTTAGTTAGCTTATGCTTAGAAAAGGGCCTATTTATTACCAATACTTGGTTTAGACATAAAATGATCCACACGTACACTTGGTGTAAAGGAAATAACCGCAGTGTAATTGACTTCGTTATTGCGGATGAAAGACTAAGAGAACTAGTCAAAGATACAAGAGTCATGAGGGGTTCCGAATGCAATACTAATCATTACCTTTTAATCTCTAAAATAAACTTAGGCCGGGGATGGAAAAGAAAGAGAACAGAAAAAACGAAGCAAACTCGAATAAAAATTGAAAATTTACAGAAACCGGAAGTGCGAATAGAGTTTCAAAATAAATTAAGCGAACGCATAGATAGGGCAACTTGGGAAGCGCTTACGAGCAATAAAGATATAGAGGGCGCGTGGGCTTTATTACGGGATACCATTGTTAGAAGTGCGATTGAAGTGTGTGGTACGGCAGTGGTAGGGAGAAAGTCTGGCGATGCGTGGTGGAATGATGAAATTGCGGCAGCCCAAAAAGAAAAGAAAGAAGCGCACGACAGAACGTTGCACATTACAGGTATTAGCGATGAGGAGAGAAATAGACTTAAAAATGATTACAGACACAAAAAGAGAAAAGTTAAACGACTAGTCAAAGAGAGTAAAGAGAAAATCAGAACAGAAGAAGAGAGGAAAATACAAAACAGCTTTGAAGGAATGATGAAACTATTATATAAACAGTTGAAGGAAAGTAAAAATACAGAGTTTGCGAGCATGAGAAACAGCAAAGGTGAAATGCTATATGATATAGACGGGATAGTAGACGCTTTAAAAGACTCTTTTAAAGAACTATTAGGAGGTGAAGATATAGGACAACAAAACTGCGACATAGAACATAATGCATTAGAAAACCCAATTGAAAAAGTCTGTGTCACTGAGGTCCGAGACATAATTAAGAACTTGAAAAACGGTAAGGCTGCTGGCATAGACAGTATTAGTGCTGAAATGCTCAAATACGGTGGCGAGTACATACCTCACAGGTTGTGCGAAATAATAAATTTATGTATCGAGACGGGGAAAGTCCCAGACGATTGGAAAAAAGCGATTATCGTACCAATATACAAAAGAAAGGGAGATAAAAACAACTGCAGTAATTACAGAGGTATCAGCCTACTAAGTACCGTAAGTAAAATATACTCAAAAATACTTATTCGTAGGGTAATGGAAATCACAGAAGAAAAAATATGGGAAGTCCAAAGTGGATTTATGCCAGGAAGATCATGTACAGATCAGATATTTAGCCTAAGACAGATCACAGAAAAAAGCTTGAGAGTAGGAAAGAAAGTTTTCTGTGCATTTATTGACCTAGAAAAAGCATTTGACACGGTAAATAGAAGTAAACTTTGGGAAGTTCTTAAAGAATACGGAGTAAATGGAGGGCTCCTGCAAGCAATAAAAACAATATATACAGGTAGTAAAGCGAGCGTAAGGGTAAACGGGAAACTGAGTGACTGGTTCGATATTACGCAAGGCGTGAAACAAGGATGCGTTATGTCCTCGTGGCTATTTATCATATTCATGGATAAGTGTCTAAGAACTGCACTCTTCGACGAAGAAGGTGTAGATCTCCAAACAGTTAAAGTACGTGGGTTAGCTTTCGCAGATGACAAGATTGTTATGGCAGAATCAGTCGAGGACTTGCAAAGAATGTTGAATAAACTTCATACAAGCATGAAGGACATGGGACTCAAAATTAACGTAAATAAAACAAAAATCATGGTGTTTGAGGGAAAGTGTGAGAAAACAATGTGCAACATTGTCCTAAATGATGAGAGATTAGAACAAGTTGACAAGTACGTATATCTAGGTAGTCTATTCACTAGCGACGGAAAAATAGGTGGGGAGTTAGATAGGCGCATAAATAAGGGTAAACAGGTTATCGGTAGAGCAGGGTCCATCCTAACAAATAAAAACATATCAAAAAAAGCTAAAATGGCCATACACAATTCTATATTCGTACCAACTGTACTATACGGTAGCGAGACATGGACCTGTCAAGAAAAGGACAGGAGCAAAATTAACGCGATCGGCATGAAACCTCTGCGCATAATATGCGGGAAAACACTAATGGACAAAGTCCGAAACGAGACAATCCTCAAAGAATGTGGTGCAAAAGAGACAATAGTTGACACATGGGAAAGAAATCAGTTAAGATGGTTCGGACATCTTGAAAGAATGAAATATGAACGACTGACCAAACAAGTGTATAAAGGTAAAGCAAATGGCAGAATGCCCAGAGGTAGACCGCCGAAAGAATGGTTAGAATCTGTAAATGAGACATTAATCCGTAGAGACATAAGAAGCCATAGGAACACAAGAGCTTGCATGAAAAAATTCATGGACGTGAAGGAAGCTAGAGTAGTATGCCAGGACAGAAAAGTGTGGCGACAAATAGTTTGTAAACAGAGTGACAGTAGAATGAATGACGCCTGAAACAAAGATCTTGGATACTAATGGGCCCAAGTGGAGAACCATACATAACAATTTTGTGAGGCTCTTCACTTGGGGTGATCGCTAGAGAGATTGATCAGCAACCTGGGTCGGAGCAGTGTTGCGGAGTAAACGTGTCATTTAAATAAATAACATGAGAATTCCAGATCAATCTAAAATATATATACCTAACACTTATATACCTATCCACCTCATACCTATATTCCTACCTACCTTATACCTATATACCCATATGCACACTACTATTCTCCAACCGAGCAAGTCACGCCTACCCCGAAAGGGAAATGGCTTAATGGTATATAATAATAACAAGTATAAAATATTCATAAGATTTTCGAAGTCTAGCATAAACTAGAAAAAGATTACTTTTAACCAGCAAAAATTTGGCGTCTATTTCCACTCTTTGCGATATTCATATTCCCGGTTCAAATCCGGGCTGAGGCAGATTTTTTTTGTTCTTAAACAACTATTCGTCTGAAGTAATCGTTTTAACGAATCAAAATTTCTATTAATTGTAAATGCATGATATTACTTTCAATGCCCTAAATTGAAGAATAAATCAACAAATTTATGCATTTTAAATATTTTAGAATCTTTACAAGTTTTATATTATTTTTGAAAAATTTTCAAAACTTCTGAATATCTTTTTAAATTATTCGATTTTTTCCTAAAACTTTTAATAAATCCTACGAAATTAAAAAAATTGCCTTAAAATCTTCCAGAATATTATTTTTACAGTTTTGGAAACCGTTGGAAATATTTTTAAATATTTTCTTGAAATTAATTTTTCAAAAAATAAAATCATATTCAATTTTTCAAGGAATTTTAATCAATTTTTTTATTATTTTGAATCCTCTTAAGATGCTTGAAAAGCTTTCATATTTTTGGTTTGAAATCTTCAAAAATCTACATTTTGTTTTACATTTTTTTAACATCTTTTTAAGTTTTAAATTATTTTTGAATTTGTTCAAAACTTCTAAATATCTTTTTTCTATAATTCGCGAAAAAGTGCCAGTTTTTCCACCTGTTTTTGGTGCAAAAAGTTACCGATTTTTGCTCGATGACGTGGCGCATGCGCAGTGCCGACATTTCCGGGCAACAGTGACAAAAGTGGACAGATGCAGTGGAAAAAGTAAATGGACAGTGATAAAAGTGAGGCACAGTGGAAAAAGTAAATGTTATTTCGGGTGGGTTCGTGCTGCCTCGGGTGGACTCGTGCATCGTGCGCAGCCAACTTCATTCTATTTTCCGACTGTCGTCCCTAACCTAAAAGCAATTTCCTGAAAAGTCTCGAGTTGTGTATTTTGTATGTACTTTTGTCACTTGGCAAAAGCAAAAAACCACCGTCAGTTTCTCCGAAAATACTGTGCTTGGTTTTTTTCACGAAAAATCGGAAGTTTTGAAGCCCTCAACTTTATGGGCCAACTATTCAATTGTGAGAACCAGCTTATTATTACTGCCATATTATTGCCATGGTTTTGATAATTACCATTGTCATTGTTGCGCCAATCGACAAAAAATCGCCTTCTTTTTACACAAAAAACAGGTAAACAAAAACTAGCACTTTTTAACAAATTATAGAAAAAGTATCGTGTCCCACACATTGAAAAAGCGACGATTTAAAACTCGTGTGATAGCCACCCTCGCTCCGCTCGGGTAGCTAACTTCACACTCGTTTTAAATCTCTCGCTTTTTCAACTTGTAGCACAATATACTATTAAACTTATGCCAATTTTTTCCAAATTTATAACTGTTTAATTTTGATTTATTCATCAAAATTTTCTTCTATTTTGAAATATTCTTCAATATTCTATTTAAATTAATTTAAAAAAAAATCATTAAAAATTTTTCCAGGAATCTTAAGACAATGTTTATATTATCTTAGAACCTTTCAAAATCCTTAAAAGCTTCAAAATTTTATTTAAAAACTTCTACATATCTCCTTAATGTACTCGAATTTTTTCTAAATGAATACATTTTATCTGTATTTACACATCAAAATTCAACATTTTCACTTACAAATACAATTTTTTTGAATTAGAACAATTACAATTAATATTGTAATGTTCAAAGATTAAGTTTAGCTCTCCGAAATTTTAACGATTCAAGGCTTTCTGTTTCAAACAATTCAGATTCAAATTGTTTCGTTGTGAATATTTAATTTTTAATTGTTTATTTCTAATGAACAGTCAAACATTGCTGACTATTAAAAAATTGTTCTTTTTCTTGGTTAACAATTTTCAAATTGAATTCGTTAAAAATGGTATATTTTAGACTGTAACAACAGATAGTTTATAAAATTTGAATTTGGAAGAAACAGTTCAATTTTTAACGTAAAAATCTGTAAATTGTTTAATTTTAACAGATTCAGAATCGCCCTATAAAATCAATCAATTATTGTTCAATTTCTAATACACGAACTACAGTCCAACTTTTAAAATCATTAATTAAAAAACTGCATTTAAAAATTCTTTTAATTGAAAATGTACCCTAAATAATGAAAATCTAAAATGGAAAATTTTGATAGTAAAAGATTTTAGAATTACACATTGTAAACTGAATGATTTCATAATTGAAACAGTTAACAACTCAACTTAGCATTCAAAAAAAAAAGTTGAAATCAAACTTATTTTAAATTGCATTATATATCTTGTGATATGAAACTTGTGATATTTCCCAGTCTCAAAAAATTCCCGATCATTTCCCGGGTTTCCGATCCAACGGCCACCCTGAATTATGATATTTCAGAATATAATTATGCTTCTTCAATGATAATACGTATTTCGTGCTTGGTGGCTTAACAATTTTTCTTCAAAGAAACAATTAAAGTAATATATAGTTCAATAATTCTAACATTGATGTCTTTTTTAAATTTCTATTCAATATATTAAAGACACTTTAATATTTTCAAAAATATTGATAAATTCCAAAATAGTAAGCTTTCTCCGTAGTTTTTTTCTTCTTTTCAAAAGCATTTTTAGACTTTTACGTTATTAGTTTTATTCAATTAAACTAATTTTTCCATTTTTAAAATGCACTATCTTCTGATTTTTAAGCCTCACTTTTTTTTATTTATGCAATCACTAGTTGATTTTCGCAAATATTTATTCCTTGGTGTCAGCTTGAACTTTTCGTAACATAAAGGCAAACATTTTCTTTTTATAATAAAGCCAAGAATAAAGAAACTCGGAAAAATTTATCTTTTGTTCGTTTACAGAAATAAAAACATTGAACTCCATATTATTCTTGATTTTTTTTCGAAACACATCAGATCAATGTTTATTTAAGTACGCACGTATTCACTGAAATATGAGATAATTGAATGTATATTCGATATAAAGCATACCTTTCACTTAAATTCAATATTCAATTACTAAAAAAATAAAGTTGCGTATAAAATAGCCAGAATGCAGAAATGAAATACATAACATTATTGATGTTTTCTGTGATCCTTACATTTTATTAACAATATTTTAAGTTTTCAAAACTTAGCTATTGTGATCAAAACAATCGTAAAAGTCTACTCGCAAAACGTAAAGACATGGAGGACATGGAGGACATGGTATGGTAGATGAGTAGAATTTGGAATAGTTTTTACCAATCAGGTTACTGCAAATACTCTGACAACCACATCATTGGTCAAAACTATTCTACTAATCTACTACCATGGGACTGAGAGATCAGTCCCATGCACTGATATATATAATACACTGGATGTAGGATTCAATGGAACGATCTGTGCCTACTTGAATGCGTCAGAGCCGCTATTTTTAAGAAAGAACTCAAAATACCCGCGTGAAAAAAGTTTGCATTGCTCACGCATGGCAATAAACTT
>CAKNYM010049249.1:12924-35688 GCA_932195095.1 Andricus curvator | reverse complement strand
CCAAGTTTATTGCCATGCGTGAGCCATGCAAACTTTTTTCACGCGGGTATTAATAAAAATCATGTAAAATTTAGTTTATTGTCAATAAGTGAATCGGCTAAAACTGAACACTTCATAAAACTTGATAAAAAGTAATTACATAAATAAAAATAATCGAACAGTACGAAAAAAGGAAAGTCGATGGGTTTTTGAATTGGCAGAATACACATTTTGTAAACACGTGGTTTAGAATATTTATCAATTGAATTATTATGAATCCTGATAAAACCTGGAATTTAGCTAAAATTGCTAGTTTTCAATGAAAAATTTAAATCTTTTTTGTTGGAATATCGAACTATGTATTATATTTCTCAACGAGGATTTATCTTCTTTGGTTGAAATTCGGTTAAAAGTTGAACAATTTTCGTTAAAAAGTTTTGTGGAAAAAATGTTTACAAAAAAGTACAACACTTCTATAACTGTAATTCTTAGTTAAAACATGTACTTCTTTGTAAAAAATGTACAAAATTTAACAGAAAAATACATTAAATACAAATAGTTAATTTTTTTTGTATTTTCTTGTAGAAAAGCAAAAAAAAACAATGAAGTATAACTTTCGACAATTCAAAAATTTGTATAACTTTTTATTGATAATATGCGTTCCACTTTGCCGTAAAAATCTGCAAGCTATTACAGGAAACTACAGGATTTTACATTTTTTAATTTGGGTGTTTGACGTCATAAAAATCTTTTAATTGTAGATATAATTATTGTAGAATGTTACAAATCTTTACAAAAAAATACAAGATTTCACCAAAGTTGAAATATTTGGAAACTGTACTTAAAAATTGTGTTGTATATACTAGTAGTTTATTGTAGAAATGTACAAATTTCAAAAGAAAAAAAAAATACAAACTATACACTTTTAGAATCCACATAAACGTTTCGAATTGTACTTTACTGTCAATTTTTGTAGTATATGAAATATATAATTTTCTACAAGAAAGTACAATAAAAATAATTTTTTACTTTTACCAAGAACATTTGCTATTATAATAAATCACAATGAATTGTAGTGCGATTATTGAAAATTGAACAATTATTGATTTTACAGGACGATTCTGAACAGATTTTAACGTTGAAAATATAAATTTTTCAATTTGAAAGCCTCAGTAGTTAAACAAATGTAAACTTTTGATCGAAACTTCATAAACTATTCTTAATTCTGAAATAATTTCAAATTAATAAATTTATAATTAAACGCTGTTATTCAATTCCAAATCCTATTCAAATATTGTTTCAATCTAAAATATTCTATTTTTAACCATTTAATTTGTATTTTTTGAATTAATGAAGACTTTTTTGGGATATTCAGCAATATTTTACTTTCCATACAATTTTAATTGTCCTATTTAACAAATTTTTAATATGTAAGTGAAATTATTGAATTTTGATGCATAAATAACAATTGAACAATTATCAATTTCGAAAAGATGTGAGTTAGTTTGAGAGATATTTACAAGTTTTGAGAAGATTGAGATTTCTGAAGATTTCGAAATAAAATTTTGAAGCTTTTTATGGATATTTAAAGTTTTTGAGAAAACAAAATAATTTTTAAGTTTGCTGAGAAGATTTAATATTATTTTTTATTTTGAAAAATTAATATTAGGAGCAAAATTAAAAAATATTGTAAACAGAATGCAGATGTTTGAAAATTTCGAACAAAAAATTTATAAGCTTTTTGAGCATTTTGAAAGGTTTTAAATTAATAAAAATTCTTCAATTCACAGCACTTGCAGTTTAACGACTTTTAATTGAAAAATTTTCAATTGAAAAGTGTTAAAAGCTTCCATTTTATACGCGTAAATTATTAAGCATTTGAATTAAACAAATTTCACGGTTCAATTTCTTAAGTTAAAAATTTGTTAAAATTTAACTTTGAGTGCTCGAATTTGCAGTTCAGTTTTTGTCACTTCAACGGAAAAAAAGTTTATCTTCAAGAGTTCGAATATTTTAATTTCAATGACCGTGAGCAATTCTTTCTCAATTGTTCAATTTTCATTTGCAGTCAGAAAGTTGTTCTTTTTCGACCTAGGGTGACAAATATTGAGAATATTGAAAAGAGATAATTTTAAATCGCATATATATGGTGTCCAATCAATTGCTATATATTTGAAAAAAAACTTCAAACTTAAGGTTTTTTGGTGTTTAATAACGATTTTTTATTATTCTGTTTCAATATTTTACCATTGCTTGAAATTTTAAACATAGAAGCTTTTCGTAATAGCGATCAGGTACACATCTTAATTTAAAATTATCTTATTGCAATACTTTAAATATTTGTCATCTTAGGTCGAAAAAAATTTTTTTTTGGCTGCGAAACATGTAAATTCCTGTAGATTTTTGTAGTTGTAAATTGTCGCAGAAAATTAAAACTACAACAAAATAAAACAATGTACAAAAAAATACAATAAAAGTACAAAATTCGTCTCAATAATAGAAAAAAGTTAAACTTTCCTGTAATTTTGGTTGTAATTTATTGTATTTATTTGTAGATTGCTGTAAAAAATAGTTTTAGGTTTCTGTACTTTCTTGTAAAAATTTTTCCATCAGGGAAATTAATCTTCTTGATCGAAAATCACCCTTTTGTTTAAAAATACATTATTTTATTTGAGAATTCATCTGTTTGGTTAGAAATGTACTTATTTTGTTGAAAATTCGTCTTTTTCGGTTGAAGATTCCTCTGTTACTGGTTGAAAATTCAACTAATTTGTAAAAATTGATCTTTTGGCTTGAAAAGTCAACAATTTGGTTGAAAAATAACCTATTTTGTTGAAAAATCTTATTTTTTTAATGAATTCTACTGTTTTTTATATTAAATTTTTTTGTAGTCAGAAAAATTCAACCATTTTGTTAAAATTTGAACTACTTTCTTAAACATATATTTTTTTGTTGAAGATTCATAATTTTGGTGGAAAATTCGTCTTTTTGGTAAAAAATCCTTCTTTTTTATTACTTTTTTGACACATTATTGTTACTATTTTTTTAAGCTTGAGCAGTTCCGAGCCCTGTGTATATTTATACCTTATAATTTTTTCTATGTAATTTTTATTCGACATTATTTTAAAGACCGTATTCATGAGTTGCATAATATTATTGGCATAATATTAATATTACTAATTATTTAATTTACGCACATGCCACAAGAGTTTTATTCCTTTTGCTCTTTTAAATTATTATAATTTATATTATAATTTACCCACTTTTTTTATCCGCAGAAAAATTATTTTGTACAAATTGGTAGCTTTTAAAGGTTCCAATAAGTGTTTCACAATTCTAACGTATACAGATTTTTAGGATATTACAATTACTATATTGTTCACTTGTAAAAACTTCAAAGTTTTATTGTACTTTTCAAGAGAAAAAAATATAAAAATATTGTAAACCACGTGTTTACAAAATGTGTATTCCGCCAATTCAAAATCCCATCGACTTTCCTTTTTTTGTACTGTTCGATTATTTTCATTTATGTAATTACTTTTTATTAAGTTTTACTTAGTTTTCAGTTTTAGTCGATTCACTCATTAATATTTTTGAGTTCTCTTCTATACTACATTTGAATCTCCCGCATATCCCGATCTGTCCCGAAAAATTGTATAAACATGTTGTTTCTTGTCTTACATAGAAGGCAAAACTGCGATGACTACGTAAGCACATAGAAGGAAAAACTTTGAATATACTTAAAGGCTTTCAAATAGAAAATTACACTCATCAACACATGGGAAGACCCAATTATCTAATTTTTCATAAACTACGGCTCATTTTACGGTTAATAATTTTTAAAATAAATTTGAGTAAAAAAGATATTTAAGTAATTCCAAATAATACAAACAAAAGGAGGATGCTTTTTAAAAAAAAAAAAAACTTTTTCTGTGAGTGTTTAAGTTAGAACTTAAACTATTACATATAAAAGTAATATTTTCAGGTCGAAAAGTCAAGTACTTTGTTGAAAATTTATGTATTTTGTCAATAATTCATTTTTTTATAGAAAACGCATATTCTTTTTTTTTAAATCAACTTTTTCATTGAGAATTCAACTCTTCAATTGAATGTTGAACTTTTTAAAATGAAAATTAATATTGTAGTTGTTAAAAATTCGTATTTTTTGGTGGAAAATTAATCTTTTTGGACAAAAATTTAGCAGTTTTTGTTAGAAATGCAAATGCTTGTTTGAAGATTAACATTTGTATTTGTTGAGGATTTGACTTTTTTATTTGGAAGAAAATTAAACTATTTTATTATAATAAACTTTCTTCTGCAAAATATATGTATATTTTTGGGTCAAAATTCAATTACTTTGGTAGAAAATTAAAATATTTTGTTCAAAATAAAGCTAATAATTTATTTAGAACTTTATACATTCATTAAAAGATGCTTGTAAAAATGGGAAACGCGACAAATAGAAAAGTTTGATAAAACAACGGAATTATGTAAAATTTAATTTTCATTGAAACATGTGACTAGAATATTGTGAAATTTGTAAATAACCTACGTCACTGTTTCTAATATAACGTGTTTACAAATTTTATTGTCTTGATATGGAACCATTATGATTATTTACACACTTTATCTAGTTTACCTTCCACAGATTCACCACAAATTTTTTTATTAAAATGACTTAAGAATTAGGTAATTCGATAAAAAATTAAGTCAAATAATTCATAATTTTTCTAGCTTTATTCAAATGAGTATGAAAAAAAATTGGGTCAATTAGTGAAATATTATTTTTTAGTTCGTAAACTATCAAAACTCCTATTTATTCATCGCAGGATCTTTTCACAAATCTAATCTTTTACCTTTTTTCTCGTTTTTACATTTGAATTTGAACTGAATTAATAGAAGCCAGTGAGCAAATCTAACTCTTATTAGTAGGAAGTTAATTCTTTTTGGTTGAGAATTTATCTTTTGTAATTGAAAATTTAAGTATTTTGTTTGTTATTTATTTCTTTTATGTATTGAAAATTGGAAGAAAAAAGTAAATAATATTTTTTGGAAAAACCGAAGTTTTTTACTTTTTTTACAGTTTTTTTTTCATATGAGGAAGGCATCCAAACAGCTTTATGTGAGCTAAGCCATTTTTTAGGCCAAAGAAATTTTTTCCCCTTCGAAATGTAATTTTTTAACTTTGTCTCTAATGATGAAGATATCACTTAAAATAAACACGTGTTTTCATAGTACTTTTTCAAATGTTCAAACTTTCATGGTAAAAGTTCCTCGAACATACCTGTCGTTTTTTGCAAAAAAATGAGAACATTCGATTTTAGTAAGAAATTTTTTTAAGATTTTCAGTACAACGCTATCAGGATCTGGAAAGAAATCTGAAGTATCTCAATTGGGTTAAAATTTATAGAGATTTGATGAACGAATTTGTGTGTTTTTTTTTAATAAAGAGCAAAATTCAAATACGCATAGCTTCGTAGAATGTGGTATTTTTCACAATTCGGAAACGTACGTATCGCCTCATTTCCTCTAGAAAATAAGATATATTTGTAAAATCAACATAGTCTCAAATATCTGCCGATCATACTGTGATAAAAAGTAGACCATTTTTTAATGAAAATAATTCAAAAATACTATTTTTCCACAACAAAAATAGGGTTCATTGATTTTTATAAATAAATTTTGAGTTACAAATGTATAGCAAATTTTACTGCGTAATATATTCAATAAAGAGTAACATATTTTTGTTAGCTTAAGAATTTCGACATAAATTGCCGTGCTCAACTTCAAAAACACGTGTACAAAGTTTTTATTATAATGAATGATCATGAAAGCATTAAATCTATTATTGAAGTATTCAATTCTTTTTGATGTATTTAAGAACTTTAAGGACAAAACATGGGATCAGGAAGAGATTACCAAGCAGAAAAACAGAAATAAAAATGTGTAAGAGGACAATCTTTTTATCAAAAATTTTATGATAAGGAGTAATGAGTCTTCGCGTTTTAATTTGAGAAAATCCTCCCGCATTTGCATGTCACTTGAACAAATAAAAATATATAGCTCTTTTTCCATTCCTTGCGATAATTAGGGCCAGAAAAAAAATGAATACACTGTAAAAACTATGGTTCCATTTTAATTGAGCATCACTTTTTTAGCGTCCTATTATAATACCAAATCGTCTTGTTTTGATGCCATCGTTCGTACTATTTTACTTTGCTAACTTCAGATTGAAAAGTGGTACGTACTAGAGAACTAAAATAATGCACTGGGAGTATTGTTTTAATTGATTGCAACTTCATGCTTATGAGAATTCTTCATTGTTTAAATTTTCTTCTTCTTTCGAAATGAGATAGAGACAATAGAAAAGGGGAAAAAGGTGGCATTATTTAAAAAAAAGAACACTGGTGAATAAATATGTAATTATTCCATACAAATAAATAGAATAAATATTAATTACTTATTTGTATATAAGACAGCGTTTGAATTGAAAATGATGCATAGAATTAATTTCTTAATTGTAAAAGTTACAAAAGTTTGTAACGCCCGTGTAGAAATTATGACCGGGTTCGGGCCGGATTCCGGCAGGGTTGCCCTGCTTGTATCCGGAATCTGGCCAGGCTGCCCTGTCGGATTCTGGTTGGTTTCGTCACGCTGCGCTGGTCTGATCCCGGCCGGGTTATCCGGTCGGATCCCGGCTGGGTTACCCGGTTGGATCCCGGATACAAATAGGGTAACCCGGTCGGGATCCGACCGGGTTTTGACTGGGCTCCTCGATCGGATGCTGGTCGGGCTGCAAGAAAAAATTGTCAATAAGGAATTTAAAAAAAATAAGGCCAACATAGATTGTCAACAATATTTTTATTTGGCAGGTACATCGTGTTCATCATCGATTCTTTCTTCGCGGTCTCGATTGGATCCCTTTTTATTTCTGGCACCTCCCCAATACTGAAAAATATATCAGAAATTAATAGTTCAATAAACACATTTATTTTTCTTCACGAAATTAAAAATTTCACAAAGAAAGTCCATAAAATTTATTAAGAAAGTTAAGAAATACAATATTTGAACCTATCAAAACTTACCTCCAATGTCATTCAGTGATTCTATGTTTAGCGCTCCGATATTTTCGGTGTCATAATCTCCATTAGAATGATCCGAATGATCAGAATCATCATTATTAGTTTCATTTTTTTCTCTGAATTTGAGAACTAGTCTACGCTTTTTCGCTCGCAACCAATTTTGATCGCGGACTAAGTTCTTTTTCTCCTGGTCCATTCTTTTCTTTAGATGATTTTAAGGTTATGATACTTCTATTATGCACCATTTTTGTCGTCTGCTAATATTGATTACTGTCTGTCCATTCATACGGCGCGGTGTATTGGTCCACACGTCACAAATTTTTTGGCGCACGTATTTGAAATTTGGTCTTTAGTGATCGAAAGTTTTTTTTTAACGTATGGGGAAAATTTTAATTTAAATTAGCAAAAATGAATCATTCAATATATTCTTAAAATTAATGTCATACAGTTTTTAATCAAAATAATTTTTCGACTGTCCGATGAAAATAGTCTTAACTCAAATCTACGAAAACTAAATGTATTAATTCTATTCTACTTCACTAGAATGTTTTATCTTCATACCCTAATATATAGTGATACGACATTGTAATGAAGCAGAGTATAATTTATACATTCTGTTTTCGGAACTTAAAGTTAAAACTACTTTTTTCGGAAAAATCGTTTTATTCAGTAGGACAATTTCTTCAACATTTCCGAAACCTAGAAAATCCGGACTGGAATCTAGTCGGATACCAGTCAGCCGATTAAATAAATATTTGGCCGGGCTAAACCAGATTAAAGCCTGCTTTGTCCTAACCGGAATCTGGTCGGACGCCGACGAGGTAAATTACAAACAGTAGACCAGGTTAAATTATTTTTGTCCGATTTGTCCTGACTAGATCCTGACCGGAATCTAGTCGGATACAGGCCACGCAATTAAGAAATAGTAAACCGGGCTAAATCAGGTGTGGCGTGGTTTGTCCCGACCGGGTTCCAGTTGGAACCCGGCCAGATCTTGACCGGGCAATTAAGGAATAGTAAACCGGGCTAAATCAGGTGTGGCAAGGTTTGGACCGACCGGGTCCCGGTGAGAATCCGGTCAGATCCCGGCCGTGCAATTAACAAAATAGTATCCCGGTTTGACCTGGTCAGATTCCGGCCAGAAACCTTCTTCTGGCCGGGTCAAACTGGGCTATTTCTACACGGGCGTCGTTTTTAATTATAATTCAGTAATGAAAAATTCATACTCGTATTACAATGATTGAAAAGTAATGAGGTGGATGTTCTTTCAAAGGTCCTTCCTGGTAGTCTAGGTGTTTAAATCACATCTTCCTCGGATAAGTAGGGTTAAGGACTGAAATTGGAGATACCCGGATGGTTTTTCAAAGTTCTTAATGTTTCAATGGTTAATCCTAGTAGTCTAGGTGTTTAAATCACATCTTCCTCGGGGAAGTAGTGTTAAAAACTGAAATTTGAGATACTCGGATGGCTTTTCAAAGGTCTTACTGTACGAATAGTTAAAACTAGTAGTCTAGGTGTTTAAATTACATCTTCCTCGGGGAAGCAGGGTTAAGGACTGAAATTGGAGATACCCGAATGGTTTTTCAAAGGTCTTACTGTTTCAATGGTTAATCCTAGTAGTCTAGGTGTGCAAATCACATCTTCCTTGGTGAAGAAATAAGTGTATTTGGATATTGTTTTTTATTTTTAAAAAGATATTTAATTAAATAATAAAATCATTACAAATTTTTTTGATCGTTTTTATTATCTAATTGAATAGCTTTTAGAAAATAAAAAATAATGTGCAAATACACTTACATTAAAAATAGTTATTTTTTATGTTATTGAAAAAATAAAGTTTCGTCCTATGCAATTGGTACTATTATGTGGCCCTCGGCGTGCAGACATCTTGGATTTCCCCCACCTAACCTGAAATAACTAATTTCGACTTGTTACGATCCTGAAGATCCTGAGTTTCATTTGACAGATTTAGGCTAGGTTTATACCGGCGTGTTTCCACGACGTGCTTGCGAGTTAGATTCACATCTCGTTGATTATTTATATGTACCTAATTTAGTTAAAACTATAAACAATTATCATTAATTCCTTATAAATGTTTTTTTTTTTGAAATTATGCTTATTTTGTTAATTAACTCGGAGCAAATGAACAGAGAAACTCGGAGAAAATAAACAGTGAAATGGCCAAAAGTAACAGTTAAAAATCGAATCCACCATCAAAACTTTTAAAAGAAGAGGAAAGATTAAAAAAAAGAAAAAAAACTAAGGCGGCAAGAGAATGGCGTAAAAAATTAATGAAAATGCCATTGAAAAGACTAAAGCTCAAATAAAGCAACATCTAAGGTAACATTTTTGAGTACCTGGTTCAAAAAAACATAGACTCTAAATAACATACATAATTTATTATTATATTGGTAATTTAAAAGATATTTTTCGATTTATTTCACTTATGAAAGTTATACAAATCTGTAAATTTAGTGGATTTTAAAGAATTTATTCAAAAGAGGTGAGGTATTTCGTAGGATTCCTAAGATTTTTTATTTTTTATTCGAATTGAACGTGAATTCTTATCAATTTATCCTGCATTCTTTTAATTCTTTGGAATTCTTTTAAATTTTCAAAATTCACTTAAATTCTTCTAAATTCACTCACATCTACTTAAATCGATGGATTTTTTTTAATTTTTTAAAGTTCTTATTTAATTGATCCTGAGGATCAATTGTCAATTGAATAATGATAGGATTTGAAATATTATAAGTATTTTTTTCAAATTCCTTGGCATTTTTAAGACCTTTAAAATATTTCGAAAGATTTGAAAGGATTTTAAATATTTTTGGTTATTTTAAAAGATTACAAAGAAATTTTTAATGGATTCCAGTAATCTAATGGGATTTCAAAGGACTTAAAATATTTGAGGGTATTGTAAAAGATTTGCAGGCACTTTCAAGAGCTTTAAAAAGTTTCAAGGGATTTCAAAAGATATCAAAGGATTTGAAATATAATATTTGCAAATTTTGATTGGAGCCGTGCAGTCGTTTATTCGAATTTTTAATACAAATTCAAGAATGCTTGGAACATTGGATTTTTCGAAATAGAAAAAAATTTGACTGTACATCAAACCGCCTTGATTTCCTTGAATTCGACTTGTTCGAATATTCGAATTTCAAATATTCGACTTGAGTTTTGGAGTCATTTTTTGTACAAAAAAAAGGAGTTATTTTGATTTAGAAATTTTAATAGCTTAAGGAAATCAAACCTGTTTGATGAACATTAAAATTTTTTTACTGGTAAAAACACCAGTAGAAAACTCCACGGGACCATTTTCACAATAATTGTAGAAAGAAACCGTTTTCTTGTTACATTTTTAAAAGTTTGTAACGACTCAACATGACGAAAGCCATATAACCGTCAAAACAACACGAACAAAGTTACAGTGACAGTTCACGGACGTTTGATGTTCCCATGTGTTACGTTACGTCATTGAAATTTGATTCTCACTTCAGTCCTGTTTTGATCCAAAAAATTTGTACTAAAACGTCGTTTAGCGGCATCAAAATAAAGTGGCATTAGAATGGAGCCACCTGAGACTATATTTTTGGAGGACTGTTTCAATACCGAAAACTAGCCTCGAAATGATACTTTTTTTTTACAGTGTCGAGGGGGAAAAGCGACTTTGAAAAAATTTACCCCCCCCCCCAGGCGGCAAGAGTAGGGGTAACTTTGTAATTTCAAATATGGGAACCCCAATTTGTTATCACAGATTCAGACTCTCCTTTATGAAATACGCAAGTTTTATTCGTAAAATTTTTTTCGATCGCTTTTCCCCCTCGAAAATAAAAAGTTTTTACTAAGGATATTTTTTTCATAGGGTGCGTATTTTTGAGATATTTCGATGTCTCAAGTTAAAAGAAAAACCCTGTATACTCGGTACATGTGAATTAATACGTGCGTATTCGTGAAGTAGTGTGAAATTAAAATTAGCAGTAAATTTGTAACTTATTTCTACTAATGACTAGTGGTAATACATACAAAATCAAATATAATAACTTCCACTATTTGATTAGTTAACTCTTACTCATTCAGATTTAGAGGGTGTACAATATTTTTTCGATTTCTACCAAGCAGTTTAATTTTCATCCCGAAAATATGAATATTTAAGAAAAAGTTCATTTTCAACACACTAGTTCAATTTTCTATCAAAATAGTTGAATTTGCAAATATGAAAGATTTTTGATTCATGAAAGAAAAGCAATTTCAACCAAAATGTTGAATTTTCAAGCCAAAAAGACGAATTTCATTTCCAAAAGTTCATTTCCAACCCAATAGTTTAATTTTCTACTAAAACAGTTGGATTTTCAATTAAGAAAAACGTTAGAATTTGAATAAAAAAGCATAAATTTTTAACAAAATAATTAAATTCTCAACCAAATAATAAGATTTAGATTTTTTAACGACAAGAGATAAATCCAAAGCATAGATTTAGATCATTCATACGCTCACAAATAATTAATTATTACTCAAACACCGACAATCTTCTGATTATTAAATGGTGAAATTATAAAAATATGTATAAAAATGTATTATGTATACAAATAAAAAATAATCTCAGCAAAAAGACATTACAGTAATTCTGTGGGTTTTATTTATTAATTTTTATAAATTGAAATATAAATATTTCTTCAACATGAGATCAATCATACGACATAACAGCGGTCGGGTATATGATTTTCCTATTATCTAAATAAAATTTTGCTAAGTTGCCTATTATAAGGGGCAAGGAGCAGTCTGACAAATTTGAAAATAACGCGCGGTCCAGCACGCTCTATGGTTGCAGAGCGCGTGCGCATTGGGGTCGACTGGATGGATCCTCCGCACGGCATCTTGTGTGCAATGAGACGCTCGTGTTTACACGACGTGCTTGCGAGTTAGATTCACATCTAGTTGATTATTTATATGTACGTAATTTAGTTAAAACTATAAACGATTATCATTAATTCCTTATAAATGTTTTTTGAAAATTGTGCTTATTTTATTAATTAAACTCAGAGCAAATGAATCGAGAAACTCGGAGAAAATAAACAGCGAAATGGCCAAAAGTAAGACTTAAAAATCGAATCCACCATCAAAACTTTTAAAAGGAGAGGAAAGATTTAAAAAAGCTAAGGCGGCAAGAGAATGGCGTAAAAATTAATGAAAATGCAATTGAAAAGACTAAAGCTTAAATAAAGAATGTACCTGAATTTCCGAACGTTCAAATGAACGAAATATTTTTCCCGATTTCTAGTTTACTCATAAATATTGCTGCAACTGCAATTTAATATATGCATTATAATTCTATTTCAATAATAAATTATTTCCAATATAAGTAAACAAACATTTGAGCACTTTTTCTGGTTTGTAAAGTCATCAGTAAAAAATTTCATTCATTTGAATGTTCAGAACTTCAAGCACATACATAAAGTAACATCTAAGGTAAAATTTTTGAGAACCTGGTTCAAAAAAACATAACGTCTTAATAACATATATAATTTATTATTATATTGGAAATTTAAACAATATTTTTCCATTTATTTCACTTATGAAAGTTATACAAATCTGGAAATTTAGTGGATTTTAAAGAATGTATTCAAAAGAGGTGAGGTATTTCGTAGGTTTTCTAAGATTTGAAGAGATTTGAAATTATTTTTTTCGAATTCAACCTGAATTCTTATCAATTTATCCTGCATTCTTTTAATTCTTTGGAATTCTTTTGAATTTTCAAATTTCACATTAAATTCTTCTAAATTCACTCACTTCTACTTAATTCGATGGATTTTTTTTGAATTTTTCAAAGTTTTTATTTAATTGATCCTGAGGATCAATTGACATTTAAATAATGATAGGATTTGAAATGTTTTAAAGTCTATTTTAAGTATTCCTTTTTTTAAATATTTCAAAAGACTTAAAAGGATTAAAAATATTTTAGGTTATTTTAAAAGATTACAAAGAAATTTTTAATGGATTCCAGTAATTTAATGGGATTTCAAAGGATTTGAATTATTTGAGGGTATTGTAAAAGATTCGCAGGCACTTTCAAGAGCTTTAAAAAGTTTCAAGGGATTTCAAAAGATATCAAAGGATTTCAAATATTTTAGGAAATTTTTAAAGATTCCTAGAACTTTTTTTATTCGTGTTAATAGTTTATAGGAATTTCAAGGGCTTTGAATTATTTTAGGGTATTTTAAGAGATTCCAACGCATTTTCGAAAAATGTAAACAATTTCAAGGGATTTTCGATGGTTTTAATAATTTTAAGGGATTCAAAAAATTTGCATGCTATTTTAAAGAATTTTAGGAGATATAGAAGGATTTTACAGGCACTGTAAAATAGGGTAAATAGTGTAAAATAGTGCGGATTTGCAATCAACGCAGTTCCTCTTTTTTAATTTTTGGCAAATTTAACCTGTAATGTAATACATTAAACAATGATTGTGAAAATGGCCCGGTGGAGTTTTCTACTAGTGTTTTTATGTTTATTGCATTAATTATACAGATGTGTATCGCTCCGGGGTGAAAATCAAGTTACAAAAGTGAACTCGGAAAACCTGAAGATCCCGAATATGAAAAAAATTAATTTTTCCGTCCTTTTGAAAGACCCAGCTATTAAAGCTTTATGGCAAAAAGCTTTAATTCTGAAAAATTTTACCGTGAAAGCTGGCCAGTTCGTTTATAGTAAACATTTTTTAAAGGAAGACATTCTCCACGAGAAAATCCTAAAAGGACCCGATGGCACTATTTTGTTGAAGGTAAATAATCATATATTTACTGTAAAATCGAAATCAAAATTTACAAATAAAACAAAAGTAAATTCTTTTTTATTCAATAAACTGTATTATTAGGTATTTTCACGTACTACTCGTTTCAAAAAAATTCGGTTTGTTTTCCCGTCAGCAAGTGCAACAACAAACACAATTTATTCATATTTTTAGTAATTTTCAAAATAAAAAATATGTACCAAGTTAATGTAGTCAATGTCTTATTTGAGTAGGATACAAAAAAAGTGACGTTTATTTCAGGATTAAATTAGAAGGCTACAAAATGTACGATACTAACCTCAATTTTTCTTCTTTAACAATTCATGCGACCAAAATCTTAAATTAATGTTACTTTTTTTAAACGAGTAGTAAGTGAAAATACCTAATAAATACAGTTTATTGAATAAAGAAGAATTTACTTTTGTTTTATCTTTAAATTTTGATTTCAGTTTTACAGTAAATACATAATCACTTATCTTTCTCAAAATAGTGTCATTGGGACCTTTTAGGATTTTCTCGTGGAGAAAGTCTTCCTTTAAAAAATGTTGACTGCTTTTTGCCATAAAGCTTTAATAGCTGGGTCTTCCGGAACGACGAAAATATTAATTTTTTTATATTCAGGTTCTCTGAGTTCACTTGTGTAACCTGATTTGCACCCCGGATCGATACATTTCGGTATAATTAATGTGATAAGTAAACATAAAAACACCAGTAGAAAACTCCACAGGGCCATTTTCACAATAATTGTAGAAAGAAACCGTTTTCTTGTTACATTTTTAAAAGTTTGTAACGACTCAACATGACGAAAGCCATATAACCGTCAAAACAACACGAACAAAGTTACAGTGACAGTTCACGGACGTTTGATGTTCCCATGTGTTACGTTACGTCATTGAAATTTGATTATCACTTCAGTCCTGTTTTGATCCAAAAAATTTGTAATAAAACGTCGTTTAGCGGCATCAAAATAAAGTGGCATTAGAATGGAGCCACCCGAGACTATATTTTTGGAGGACTGTTTCAATACCGAAAACTAGCCTTAAAATGATACCTTTTTTTTACAGTGTAGGTAAAATCGAGTTGCAAGTTGCAAAAGTATGATATTCGGCAATAAGAGGAGAAGAAAATGGGAGACAAGCACAGTCAGTGTCTAGGTTTGAATTGCCAATACTATGCAAAAAAAACCTATTTTCGATCAAAATGTTGGTTATCTAGTCCTATACTGCAACCCTTCAACTATGGGCCAGTTGTTCGTGCTGAATATTGACCCAATACAAGCTGAAACTTTTTTCGCGAATAAGTATTAGAATTCCAATACTTAATTACACTTATTAGAAAGATATCAATTTGCTATGCAATAAACTGATCCAAGAATGTAACGGCCTTTTGTTTCTTTAAATTGACACAGATTTTCGTATCAATTGAATTGGGTTGCAGCAAAAGCAATATCTTCAGATTTACTATCATCATTATGAGAAACGTACTGGATTTAATATTTATAAAATATTTGTAATTTTACTACACTTTTACTATACTTTGTATTGTAAATTTTCGTTGTCTTTAGTGTGCACGCATAGATAAGATCCACTCTCGAGTAGAACATTTTGAAGAAAAGTAAATAATGTTTTGATGCAATGTTTCATTTCGTCAACTCCATTGAACCACCTAAATGTGAATGATAATTATTGGCAATAACAAGATAAGGGCTAGTATATATATACATGCAAGTGACACGTATGCTAGATCTTTTTAGTGGCAGCTTTTTTCTTCTTGAAAACCAAGTTTTCCTTCTGTGAAGAAATGAGGAATATTATTTGTTCCCTGCTCTTTACTTTGATAATATTTCTCAATTATGTTGGTAAGTAGATTATATTGTAACTCCAAATCAATAATATATAAGAATATCTTACATCCCGATATCTAATATATTCAATTTTTGATAAGTTATGCCTAATCATTTTTTCTAAAATCAATTTAAATCCAGACTTTTTCTTTGAAAAGAAAGACTTCTTCAGACTTATTTTTATTCTTTAAAAGAAAGACTTTTTATTTGAATCAGTTCAAACATATGCTTTCGTAGTTCCACGTTTATTTCATCTTGCTTCGTGTCGTACTATTTGTTCTCAAATTATTTATTATAATTTAGAATCATTTTTTATAAAATTAATATAAATTCAGATTTCTTTTTCTTTGAAAATAAAAACTTCTTCAGAATTCTTCTTTTTTAAGAACGAGTTTTTATTTGTATTAGTTGCTACATATGTTATTGTAATTCCGCGTGTATTTCACCTTGCTGCGTAATTCTGTATTCACCAAAAAAGTGTCTCACTATTTGTTATAATTTATTCATTATTATCTTTCATACAATTAATTTATATCCAAACTTATTATTTTTCTTTGGAAAGAAAAACTTCTTCATCAGACTTCTCATTTTTCTTTTAAAAAATACTCTTCATTTGAATTAATTCAAACATATGTTATTATAATCCCGCCTATATTTCATCCTGCTTCGTAATTATTTATTAACAAAAAAATCCAGGCTTTTACTTTTTCTATGAAAATTAAAACTCCTTCAGACTTCTTCTTTGAAAAAGACTTTTTATTTGAATCAGGTGAAACATATGTTATTATAATCCCGCGTGTATTTCATCTTGCTGCGTAATTACATATTTACCAAAAAAGTATGTCTCACTATTTGTTATGAAATCATTTGTGATAAACTATTCTTCATAATTTTTATGAAATCAATTCAAGTACAGACTTATTTTTCTCTTAAAACAAAAACATTTTACAGAAAATGTGTCTTAATTATTGTTATAAATTCATTTTTCATCAATTATTTATCATCATTTTTCATAAAATCAGTTCGAAAACAAACTTCTTTTTTCTGAAAGAAAGACTTTTTCTTGGAATCAGTTGAAACATATGTTATAATTCTACGTGAATGTTTTCTGATTGAAGAACTTTGGGCAATGGACATTAATTCATACGTTGAACTGCCCCTACCAAGGGCAAATCGATTTGCGAGTTATCCGCCGAATTCGGGAATTTTGTGATGGATCCTAAGGGTTTTACACCTGAACCACCGATTCAACCCACCAGAGGTAAAGTGGGGCACGTGAAATATTTAAATATCAGGACCAGCTGTTGCTTTCTTTGAATTAAAAAACCCCACCCCACCCCCCAATAAAGCCCTAGATTCGAATGATGATTTCATTTTTGTCAAGTGGAGGGGAAAGTGTAAACGTCAGTTGCACCTCACCCTCAACCCTTATCTACATCCGCCCTTGGTTTTATGAAATAGTGTTTACTCGAAGTGAAGTGCCCATAGGCACATGTTAAACGACCTTGCGCAAGTTATTAGTACATACATTTTTTATGAACTCATAATACATTGTTGGGATTTAAGAAACGAATGCAATTCATTATTTCTTTGACAATTATTAGTAAACGTCCATTTATTACGTGAGAATTATTTTCGAAATTTTAGAGCCTTCCCCCAAAACACATTTCCAGATTTCAGGGGATTTCTAAGGATATTCAAAAATTTGCAGTGATTTGAAAGTACTTAAACAGATTTCAAGGAATTTCGAAAGATTTCAAGAGCATGAAGAAAATACCTACTTGACCATTTTTTCAAGGGTTTTACAAGATTTCAAGGGACTTCAAGGAGTTGAAATGGATATCCAGAGACTTCAATGGATTTCAAAGGATTTTGACAGATATCAAGGGATTTTATGGAATCAGAAACGATTTTTGCGGATAGAAAAGGCTTTTATAAGATTTTGTTTCATTTTTATAAAAGTCACGATGTTTCAAAGATTTTTAAATGAATTTAAGAGATTACGAAACATTTCAAATAAGTTACAGGAATTTAAAGGATTTTAAAGGATTTCATTTGATACCGAAATATTTTAACGAATTCCGAAAGACATCAGGCAATTTAATGAGATTTTAGAGATTTATAGGGTTTAACTTCTCATATGCAAAGAATATGAGAAACGAGAACAAACTATAAAAAGCTCAAATGCCTTTGAACAAAATGTCTGAAAATGTATGTTTACGGACGCATTGAATTAGTTAATAAATATACAATCATAAAGTATGTAATAATTATTGTAGGTATTTTTCAAATCTGTTTAGAGTTTATAATTATTTAGATTTGAATTTGCCGCGCTAATCTCGAATGTATTCGATTATTCTTCCTTTCGATTATCTGGCAACGAGCGACATTTGGCAACTTTGTGAAACTGACGAACAGTAAATAGATAAACCGGTAAAGTCATGTGGATAAATCGCTTTAAATAATTCTCAATTCACCTCGTTAATCATTTACGCAAAGTTTTTAGACCGGGTTGAGGTGTTCATATCAAACTAGAATTATCCAGCTCTATAAGATTTCCGGCAGTGAACTTCGAGAAAGCGTCGACAACTTTTTGGCATTATAACCTCACTTTTTTATACGTTGCTCCACGTGCCAAAAAACTTTTCAATCAAATTGTCGAATTAATAAACAAAAAAGATAATTTTTTAATAAATAAATTTAAGATAAATTATTAATAAATTTTCAACTGAAAAGATCATTTTCAATATAAAAGATAAATTTCTAACAAGCTAATTGTATTATCAACCAAAAAGTTGAACTTTCAACAAACAAGAATAATTTTATACCCACAAGGATATGACTTGTCAACAAAATATATAAATTTTTAACAAGATAGTTGAATTAGCAACCAAAAAGTTGAACTTTCAACCAACAAGAATAATTTTCTACCCAGAAAGACGACTTCTTAACAAAAAATATGAATTTCCTACCAAATCGTTGAATTTTCAACAAACAAGATTAATTTTCTACCCAAAAAGACGGTTTTTTAATCAAATTCTTAAACTTTCGACCAAATAGTCGAATTTTTATCTCATAAACTAAAAATAGAATAGTTAAATTTTCAGATAAAAACTCTGATAAAAAATTAACTTTGAGCAAAAATACCAATTTTTAATCAAATTCTTACATTTTTAACCAAAAAGGATAAATTTTCGACCAAGAAGATTAATGTTCTGTTAAAAAATATGAATTTTCAACAAAGTACATGAATCTAAGGACAAGTTTCAGAATATGTTTCAAAATATATATATATATATATATATATAATGTTTAATATCCTTAATTAATTGTTTACTTTTTTATTAAATAAATTTTATTTTAATAATATTCTTATAAATAAAAATTAGAAGGGGCCTGTTCAGGGCCAGATCGGGCCTTCCTTATGGGTACCCCAGTCAGGCCCTGATCGGATTAGGCGTTTCATTTCGAGTCTGGCCCTAACTGGGATACCCGATTGGGGCCAGGTTTTGCCAGATCTGGCCTCAACCAGGGCCACTCTGAAATTTTCTGCACGGGGAATATGAAGTATAAGAAGTTATTTCAACAGACAAAATAGGTGTTCATTAGCATATTTTTAATACATAATCAGACAGAGGAAACTAACCTAAGAAATACTTTCGACCCCCCACTCCCACCCTAACACGCCATGCGAAATCAATGAGCACTCCCTTACTAGACACGCAATTTAGTACAATTTAGTAGTTCTTAGTTAATTAATTTTGTAATCTTGAAAATAATTAGTAACCAAATTATTCTTACTGCCAGCCCATCTTCCTCAGGGTGCTTTCGTGTATCGTGATGGAAAACGTCTTGGAACTCTCAAGAATGAAGAGATTTTTGGAAAATATGATAATGGTAATTCAAGAACTAAAATACAATCTAAAACAAATATTAGGGAATTCTGCCTTGAACGCCTAATTTTTTCCCTAATTATGGACTTCTAACTCAATGATTTTTTCTATGATTAAATTGATTAATGAGTATATTTTTTCCTTTCATTAGGCTGGAATGTGATATTTACACCTACAAATGGTGATGAAGTTAAGGAGAAAGGCAGACTTCTTGCAAAATGGAATAACGGATGGAAAGCGAGACTCTAAAAATATAATTTAATTTAAAAAAAATTCAACCTAAAGAAAAAATACTACAGAATTGTACCCAAAGTGTCCAGTTTTTTTTTAATTAAGGTGTATTTTGGAGCTCTATAATTATGTTCTTGAAAGAAACGTGTTTAAATTAAGTTTTTTTAAACTATTAAGACGTATTTGTTTCACAGCAGCATCAAATTTTTGCGATGCTGTGAAAAAAATCACGATCTGTTTTTCAACAGTAATATACGCTATCTTATTCAGTGTCGTTATAAATTATACATATATATTTTTTTGAATAGTTAAAATAGTAAGCATTACATATATTTTTTCTTAGTGTCGGAATAATGAAGATCGTCCGCTAACTACGTAAAATTTAAAACTTGTATGATAAATAAAGATTATTAGCATGGAAGTGAACTATTTTTCAATTATCACCTGACCCTGAAGTTCCCTATATATATATATATATATATATATATATATATATATAGCTTATCGAAAACCGAAAGCATCTTTGAATTCGTCTCTGAAATATCTATATACGCCTTTTTCAAACCATTTTTGAAACAATTGCATTTTTTAACATTCTGCACTTGTTATAAAGAAATACATTAATTGCACGCCAACTTTAAGCATTCAAACAACATCAATATGTAAAGACCTCTAATCTCTCCAAATTTTAATTAGTAGAAATTTGACAAATTCATTCAGTACACTTAATTTCAATTGATAAATCAGTTATTTTCAGAAGTTTACTAATTTTAACAGTAAAAATACCGGAACTGAAGTTAATCAGTTATACCGTAACTGCAATGCATCAATTACAGACTTAGAATAAATGTATAGAGGAACAATTTTTGAATTAAGCTTTTTTTGATACTCGAATATTATTTATAATATTAAAGTGTATTTTGAAATTTTCATTTTAATAAATGAATAAGAAATTATTGTTCTTCAAGAAAAGTGTTCCCAACCCCTCCGCCTATTTTTTATTTTAAGATCTGTAAAAAATGTCTCATACTTTGATACAATCAGTTTAAAACCCTCATTAGTAAAATTAGATCAAAATTGTCTTTATAACAATGAAAATTCATTACAGCTAAGTCGTAATAGAGAAAACGGAACCGTTAGTTAACAAATTCAGTACATTTAAACTATTAATCACAAAGGGTTCGATGATATCCCATTTTAAAGCTTATTTCAATCTTTACAAATAATTTTGTGAAATTTTAATGCATTTCCTCACTGAAACCAACAATCAACACAAACATCTTAAAAAAATATGTCATTTTTTCGTTTTTTGTTAATAACAAAAGTTTCACGACATTAGCAGACCCGAGGGTTTCAGAATTTTATTAGAACGTCCTCATGAACAATAATAAAAAAAAATTGTTACTACCAATTTGTTATATCAAGCGTTATTTTTCGCCTATAATTTGACTCTATCATAAGGGCTATTATATGAAATGCCCTATATTTGAGTCGTCAATAATGATAAAAGATGTGTCAATATCGATTCTCTTCAGCATAATTGGAACGGCAACTTGTGACTATTAATTGCAAAATTACACTATTATTCAATCCAGACTCAAGTGTTTATTCCCCCATTTAAGCCTCGTTTTATGATCGCCATTGCGCAATAATAGGAACTAGGATGCCGTTACGAATATACGATAACGCGAATTGTATACTAGTATCTCGAAATCTACGTGACACAACTTGAGTTGGAAACATTTCATGATTTGATGCAATTGTAATTAATTTCAAGAATATCAAAGGATTAAGAGAATTCAAAGAATTTCAGGAATTTAGAATATTTAAGGAACTAGATGATTGTGCGCGCTACGTGAGAAAAAAAACTGGGTTCATTTCCCAACATTTTGTTATAGATTTTACAGAAAATCTTCTATGATTTGCTAACGTGGTATATTATTATTTTTTTTTTTTTGTTTTGAAAATTCATTATTTCAGATAAAATTTAATTCTTTGCTTAAAAATTTAACTATTCTGTTGAATATTCGCTTTTTTTTGTTAATAATGAATTTTTCAAACAGAATATTTAACTATTTCCTTTTTGGTTTAACATTTATATTCTTTACTTGAAAATTCAGCTATTTGGTAGAAAATTTCTGTATTTTGTTGAAACTTTGTCTTTTGTGACAGAATATTAATCTCCTTGGTGACTAATTCACCTTTTTGGTAGAGAATTCATTTCTTTGGTTGAAAATTATACCATTATGTTGAAAATTCCTTTAAAAATACAAAACTTGTTTGAAAATTCATATTTTGATAAAAATGTATCTTTTTTGGTAAAAAATTAATCTTTTTGATTGAAAATTCATTTTTTTGGTTAATAATTTAACTATGTTGTTGAAAATTCATTTTTTTTGTTGAAAATGTATGTTTTTTGGTAGAAAATTCATCTTTTGGTTTGAAAATTCAACTATTGGGTTGAAAATTCATTTTTTTTTTTTTTTTTTTTGATTGAAGATTCATTATTTCAGTTGAAAATTCATTTCCTTGCTCAAAATTTTTATCTAATTTCTTAAAAATTCATTTTTATGTTAAAATTTTTTGTTTTATGTTAGAAAATTTATCTTTCTTAGTTAAAAATTCATTTCTTAATTGAAAATAATGTTTTTCCATTTAAAATTAATTCTTTGAACTAAAAATTTAACTTTAAATTTTTTGTCGGAAATTTATCCTTTTTTATAGACATTTAATCTTTTTGGTTTAAAATTCATTTGTTTGGTTAATAATTTAACTATGTTGTTGAAAATTCATCTCTTTTGTTAAAAATGTATGTTTTTTTAGTAGAAAATTCATCTTTTGGTTTGGAAATTCAACTATTGGGTTGAAAATTCATTTTTTTTAAAAATTTTTTTTTTTATTGAAGATTCATTATTTCAGTTGAAAATTCATTTCCTTGCTCAAAAT
>CAKNYM010049249.1:0-12914 GCA_932195095.1 Andricus curvator | reverse complement strand
ATTCATCTTTTGGTTTGAAAATTCAACTATTGGGTTGAAAATTCATTTTTTTGTTGTTGTTGAAGATTCATTATTTCAGTTGAAAATTCATTTCTTTGCTCAAAATTTGTATCTATTTTCTTGAAAATTCATTTTTATGTTAAAATTTTTTTTATGTTAGAAAATTTATCTTTCTTAGTTGAAAATTCACTTCTCGTCTTTTTGGGGTTGAAAATGCAATTATTCGTATTTTTTGGTTTAATTCAACTGTTTTTGATTGAAAATTAAAATACTTTTTGTGTGGAAATATCAACTATTACACATTTTGTTGAGAATTCATTTTTTCATCGAAAATTCATTACTTTGGTTGAAAATTTAACTATTTTGTTGAAAATTCCCTTTTTCTTGGCTGAAAATAAATTATTTTAACTGAAAATGTCATTCTTCCATTTTTTGTTAAAAATTGATCTTTTTGACTAAGTTCTGGTTTTCAAAAATAATTATTTCCATTTAAATAATACAATGAAAATGTTGAATAAAATTTTACACTAGTAAATCTCAATGTTTTGTCTGTTTTATCGTGCCCTTCAACTGAAACTCAATTCCTAATTATGTATGTGAATTTGGCTACATTCCTTCCTTCGAGTTTTTCAAATGTCCCAATCGGCATTGAGGAAAAGCATCAACAACAATGCTTTCGAAATTTTTGTGACACACCTATTTTTTGAAGAAGGATTCACGAAATTCAGAATATTCATGGATTTCAGAGAATTCCGAATATTCAAGGAATTCCAAATATTAAAGGAATTCAGCATATTTAAGGATTATATGAAATTCAGAGAATTACATTGCATTTAGGGAATTCAAGAAATTAAGAGAATTCAGAATATTTAAGGAATTCAGAAGAATGGATGGAATTCAGGGGGTTTATAGAATTCACGAAATTCCAGGAATTCAGGCATTCAGAAAATTCAGCATATTTAAGGATATTCGCGAATTCAGCAAATTCACGGAATTTATAAATTCAGAATATTTAAAGAATTCAGGGAATTAAGAGAATTACAGGGCCAACGGCCATGCCACGCTGAAAAAACCAGTTCTCGTCAGATCACTGAAGTTAAGCAGCGTTGGGCGCGGTTAGTACTTGGATGGGTGACCATTCGAGAATACTGTGTGCTGTTGGCATATTATGGGTGTGGTGAGCCCAAACTTGTAGTTATTTATAACTACAAGAAAACTATCCACCTAGAAACGCTACCCGAATTGGGTAGTGTCACGCCTACCCTGAAAGGGAAATGGCTTAATGGTATACATACAGGAATTTCAGATCATTTGGGGATATCAAAGAACTCAGAATATTCAAGGAATTCAGATATTTTCAGGAATTTAGAATAGTTAAGGATTTCAGGGAATTCTGAGAATTTCAGGAATTTCAGAGCGTTCAAGGAATTCATAATATTCCAGGCATTCAGGGATTTCAGAGAGATCAAAGAATTCAGATATTTCCAGGCATTTATAGAATTCAAGGAGTTCAGGGAATTCAGAGCGCTAAGGAATTTCAAGAAATTTCTTTAATTCAGAATATTCCATAAATTCAGCGATTTAAGACAATTTTACGGATTTCAGAGCACTTAGGAAATTCATAATATTCCAGGAATTCGAGAAATTGAGATAAATCAAGTATTTTTATAAATTCAGAGAATTAAAAAGTTTCAGGGAATTTAGCATATTTTAGAAATTCAAAGAATTTAGATTATTCAAGAAATTCAAGGATTTTAGAGAATTCTGAAAATTTCGGGGATTGAATATCATTTATGGAATTCAAGGAACATAGAAAATTCAGGGAATTTGAGGGATTTTAGAGAATTCTAGGAATTTCAGAAATTTAGAATATTCTAGGAATTTAGGGGATTCAGAGAATTTTAGGAATTTCAGGAATTCAGAAGATTCAAGAATTTTAGAGAAGGCAAGGTATTCAGAGAGTTCCTAATATATAAGGAATTCAGGATATTCATGGAATTTAAGGATTTTGGGAATTTGTAGAAATTCAGGGATATCAAGGATTTTAGAGCAATGAGGGTATTCAGGTAACTCAGAATATTCAATGAATTCAGAAATGTTAAGAAATTTTTACAAATGTATAGAATATCAAATATTTAAGGAATTCAGAAGAATTGAAGGAATTCAGAGGATTTATAGAATTCAGAGATTTTCGGGAATTCAGAATATTCAAGGATTTCAGGGAATGTTAGGAAATCGAAGATTTCAGAGAATTTAGAAATTTAGAGTATTTAAGGATTTCAGGGATTTTCAGGCATTCAGAGAATGCAAGGAATTCTGGAAATTCCGAATATTGAAGGAATTCAGGATATTCAAGTATTTCAGGGAATTCAGCATGTTCACAGCATTTAAGAAATTTAAAGAACTTAGAGAATTCACGGAATTCAGGGCATTTCAGGAATTCAGAATATCCTAGAAATTCAGGGATTTCAGAGAATTTAATGATTTCAGGGGATTCAGAGAATTTAATTATTTCAGGGAAATCAGAGAAATTCAGGGATTTCAGAGCGCTTAGGAATTGTAGGAATTTCAGGAATTCAAAACATTCTAAGAATAATCCAGGAATTGAGGAAATTAAGAAAATTTCAGGGCTTTCAGAGTATTAAGGGAATTCAAACTATTCCAGGAATTCAAGCAATTCAGAGAAATCACGGATTTCAGCATATTCTAGGAATTTAAAGAATTTAAAATATTCAAGAAATTCGAGTATTTCGTGAAATTCTGAAAATTCAAGGATTTCAGGGAATTCAAGTACCTCATTGACTTTCAGGAATTCAGAAAATTCCGAATACTCAAGAAATTCAAGGATTTCTGAAAATTCAGAGAACTTTAGTAATTCAGAATATTCAAGGATTTCAGAGAATTCCGAATATTCAAGAATTTCAGTATATTCAAGGAATTCGTGGAGTTCAGCGAATCTCAGAGCATTTTGAAAATTCAAGAAATTCAGAGAATTCAAAGAATTTCAGGAATTCTGAAGATTGAAAGAATTCAGGTTTAGAATATTCAAGGAATCCAGGGATTTCATAGATTTTAAGAAATTTATGGAATCTAGCAAATTTACATTGCTCTAAATATAAAACTGTTAATTTTGAAGAGAGCAATTAACATTTTTATATTTCACTTTTTTATATAATAAACTAAAAATGTTGAAGACTACCCTCTTCCTTGAAATTAAACAATTGTAATTTCAATATATTTGAACAATTTAATTATTTTTACTAAAATTAATGTCAGAGGTCAAAAAGGTTAAAGGCTCTTTCCTTATTCCAAGTGTTTTAAGTCATCAAAAAATTAAAAACTCATTAACTACAAAAATTAATGAAAAATAGTAAGTATAAAATCACTCAAGCCATTTATTCAAAAATATTAGTTTCCAGTTATTAATTTTTATTTTATTGTACAATTTCAAAAACTTTAAATTGATACGAAAGAGTTTTATATATTATAAATTGAACATTTTTATTTTTATTTTGCACTTATGTGCTTCTAAACTTTGAATAATAAAACGAACCAATTAAAAAAAACTGTTATTAATAATTAATGCTGACATCATACCCACTTAACTCGAATTCAACTTGATTATTAATAAATCTAGGTATATGCATTCAAAAATGGAACTTCTTCAAGACTATTTTTGTTTATGAATCTGTGTTATAGTGAAAAGTTGTTAGCTTCTATAATGATCGGTTATAGTTTTAATAGTTAATTCTATATATAGACAGTCCAATTCAATAAAATTGTTCTATAGATACTTTCGTGCTACGTGCTCGTAACACTGCCTATAGAATGAAAACATGTCAATGAATTCTCGGCCAATCAAGAATATTGGGTCAATACACTAGCGACGTACAGTAGGGTGGTCCAAAAATACGATTTTTGGTAATCCACCTCCCCAAAAAAAATTAACGCAGGTTTTAAACTGGGAAAAGCTCGTTTAAAAAAAAATGGAAAAAAGAAATACTTGTTACTAACTTTTTGTAAATTAAAGTTTAGTCACCTCTTCAGAAATGTTCAAGATACAATTAAACCCAAGAGCTTTTTATTTTGACGGCCCAAACTCCTTTTTTTTTGTGCCCGGAAAATGCCCGAAAAAATATAAACTATAACAGTTGTATGTCAAATTCATGTAAAAATGATATTTTTTTGAATTTTCTAAACATTATTTATATTTATTCAATGAGTGACAAGTTTCCAAGTATTTCCCAACTAATTTTGAATTGTTTAAACAATCATTATTTATTTGAACCAATTTTTAAATTGTAAATCATGAAAAGTTATTATTTTCTATATTCAATGACATAATTGACGAATGTTAAAAGTACTATATTTTTGTTCATTATTATTATTGTCTTGTAAGACCGGTCCATTTAAGTCCAATAGCACTGCGGTTAAGACCTATTGTACTATGCCTTTTTATTTTGAACCCCCGGTGAAACAGAGGTCTATACACGAGTCACCCTCGCTGCTGAAGTATCATTTAAGTCCTTCAGAATGAGTACATAATATACAGTCAGACGACTGCTTCCGACTTCATTAGAAGTACTCGCATTTGCCTGGACGTTTTGCCAGGAGAGAGGAAAACTGCAGAAAACCACCTCCCGAGCAGACACTCGACCCTACCTATTGACATCTGGACTCTTCCCGAGTCGAGATTCACCTCGCAGTTAATGCCATCGGTCTTATATCTTTGTTCAGAATATTTGACAATTGTTTAAACAACGTTCATTTATTTAATCAATGTTTATTTATTTAAACATTTTTTTCATCCTGTAAATCGTGAGAAAATATTGTTTCTTAAAATTAATTACGCAGGTAATGAATGTTAAGAGTGTTTTTTTTTGTGAAAGACAGTTTGAAATTATTTAAACAATTAATATCACTTGCTCCATTTTATAGAAAAGACGGAAAAAATTCTAGTTTTTTCAAATATCTTACACTATGTCGCTTATCAATCAGTGTTTTTTTATCAACGAAATCGAACTGAATAAATAACTATCCATAACGTAACTGAAAAAAATTGTTTAAAAAAAGGATTCATCTTAAAAAATAGGTTATAATTTCCGAAATGAGATAATACTAATTAACAAGCAACATAGTGAATGATAATTAATTGTTTAAATAATTGCAAACTGTCTTCCACAATGAATATCACTCTTTACATTCATTAACTGCATCGTTAATTCAAAAAAATGATTGCGTTTCAAGATTAGCTTGGAAAAAAATTTTTAAACAAATGAAAATTGTTTAAATAATTGTGAACAGTCTTTCTAAAAAAATATCTTAGCATTCACTAACTGCGTTATAAATTCAAGAAAGTAGTAACTTTTCAAGATTTACAGATGAAAAAATTTTTTGAACAAACGAGAATTGTTTAAATAATTACCAAATATCGTTAAAAGAATATGTTACTCTCAAAATTTATCAATTATATCATTAATAACAGAAAATAATAACCTTTCACAATTTACAGGAAAAAGTTGTTCAAACAAATAAAACTTGTTTAAAGAATTGGAAAAAATGTTAAATAAAAAATAGTACTCTTGAGATCCGCCAACTGTATTATTTGTCGCAAAAAAATAACTTTTCACGATTGACGTGCGGAAAAAATTGTGCGAATAAATGATAAATGTTTAAACAATTTAAAATTAGTTATAAAATACTGGAAAACTTTTCACCTATCGAATGAAAATAATTCATGTTGAGAAAGTTCCAATAAATATCGTATTTAGCATGAATTGATGAGATCATCAAATAAATATCAAAACTGTGAATTTTTTTATAAAAATTGTTAAAATAATTGACATATATATATTTTTGATTCATTTCTATAAAACAATAATTTTTCTGACATTTTGTATCAAAACTCTGGATTTTAATGAGATAAACATTGCTAATCCCGAAAAATAAATTATACACATTAGTTTGTTTATAACTTAACAAAAAGAATTTTTGAATTATACTCACCCACTGGAAATTATTTTTAGATAGTTTTAGCATAGATATAAGGCCTTGTTTGACAAATCGGAAAATCTTTTTTAAAAAATGGTACTTCTGAAAAGATAAGAAAAATATCAATTTTTTTGTTGAATAAAAACTCTGAATTTGTATATGAAAATTGTTCAAATAAATAATAATGATATGATGATAAATAAAGGTAAGTCACCACAGTATTTTTATAAATTGTTAAGATATTTTTAGAATTTTACCCTAGATTCTGCCTAGATGGTGTAAAAAAGTCGCAAAATTTCAAAACTGTTAAATATTTAAAACCAATTCTTTGAAATCATTATTTATCATATTTTGATAAATTTCCGACAGATTTATAAAAATATCATTATTTTGAATTTTTTCAATCGTTTGGTGAGGGGCTATCCATACATTACGTAACGCAATTTTCCGACAATTTTTACAATTATGGAAAATATTCAAACTGTAAATTGGTTTATGAAAATTGTTTAAGCAATTGCCAAATAGCATCTATTATCAATAATTGCAATCAAGCATTAATTTCTGACACATTTGTATATCGAAACTCTGTATTTAATGAGAATCTAAAAATTAAAAAAATTGGAACTTCTGAAAAGTTGAAGAAAAATGTCGACTTTGTTGTTAAATAAAAAATGAGCAACATTTTTTATCAAAAATCGAAACGCACAAATTTGTTCGAAATTGAAAAAGTTTTGAAAAAAGGGGAGAAATCTTCAGCTCTCCTCACTTCCTACTTCCTCTCACTTCCCCCACTTCCCTTCACTTCCCCTATAACCCCTAGTCTAATTTCCCTTCACTTCCCTTGCATCTTTTTTCCTAACTTCCCTCCCTTCACTTCTCAAACTTCAATACGCCTGCTATCATCACTTCCCCTCTCCTCATTTACTCTACTTCGTGTCTCGTCACTTCCCCTCAATTCTTCTATTTCTCCCTTCCATCACTTCTCCTACATCCTCTCCTCTCATGTCCCCTAATTTCCCCTACTTTCCAACCCCTCACTTTCCAATCCCTCACTTCCCCTACATACCTTCCTCTAATTTCCCCTAACTCCTCCTACTTTCCTTCCCCTAACTTCTCCTACTTTTCTTCCCCTCGCTTCTCCTACATCCCCTCCTCTCATTTCCCCTTTAAAAAACGTCCAAATAGAATAAAATAGTGTAGGGTAAAACTCAATTTGCCAAAAGAAAGTTTTTTTGACTCACTGCGCGACGTATTGAAATAAAAAATTATGAAAATAAAATTTTGAATTACATATTCACTCTGTAACGATTATCATTGAAGGGAATATTTTACAGGAAACAAGCATTGTTCAGACTGTAGATGCAGACCATTTGTATTTGCTGGAAGGAAGAATACGGAAAAAGGCAATAAAAGTTTAAATTCGATATCCGGCAGGGAATTAAATTTCTCTGTGAGAGTGAACTGGACTATTTTCGTCGAAAATCGGCTCGTAAAGCTAGAGCTTTGGGTTGCGTAAAAGATAAGCTAGCCCTTGAATTTTTAACTGTAAATTGCTAGAGAACTCTGGGGATTTCCTGTAACTCTGCGTCGTTGATTTGGATCAGTGATTTGAGAATCAGTTCAGTTTTTCGACGCAGTTCTTGCTTTTAAAGACACTAGAGTCCAAAAACTGATAATACTATTCCAAGAATGAATATTGACATTATTTATAATAAATTTGCACACGTATAAATTGTCTTTGTTATGTACTAAACCATTTTTGGATTTTCGATATCCAAAGTTAAAGGATCCAGGGTATTCCATCCGTCGTATTTTTCCTCCGGGAGGGGAAGAGTTGGGAGGGTGCTTGGCGAGGGGAGCGGAGGGGAATGTAGGGGAATTAGGGGAAGTATGAGGAAGTAGGGGAAGTATGATAGGAGGAGCATGGAGTGGGAGTAAGGGAGTGAGGTGTGAAGCGAGGGCAGGGAAAGTATGAGAGGGGAAGTAGGGAAATAGGGTGGGGAAGTGAGGAGAGTGAAATGTAAGTTGGGGGAGGCAGAGGGGGAGCGGGGATGAGATGGATGTGTAGGGTGGGGAAGTATGGGTGGGGAAAAATTAAAGGAAGTAGGGGAGGGACAAGTAGTTAAAGAGAACGAAGAGGAAGGGATACATTCGGATAGGCCTAATTTGACTAATTTTTTTTACTGACTATCTGGAATGCATAAAAACACACTTACAAGTGAAAATCATAATTAAGAAAAAACATCTACTAATTTATGGTACCAGTTTGTCTTGAACCAGCTGTACTATATAATACGAATGAACTCATTTTAGTATCAACCTTTTTTTTACGTTAGAGTACCTAGTATCCAAAAACGAGTCCGAAAATTTGTTTCATTTCAGACCTGATCATTTCACATCATGCTACCAAATTGCTATCTTTTGGAGAGAACTGTATCTCTTTCCTTCTGTTTTCCTCTCTTTCTTCTCATACATCTCTTTTTCTTTTACAGTGTGGGAATGGGAGATCCTGCGACTTATTTCACCACCAAGGACGAAAGGGATTTATGTCCCTTTTTGGGAGAAAAATGAAGAAGTCGTTTTATCTAACATTTTTCGGATATGGTGATTCATTCTCATTTCATTCGCAAGAGTCATTCCACCCCAATTTTAAAATAAATTAAACTTGCTCTACTTTCTCAATAATCCTCTAATTTGCAATTACTTTTATACGTAAGGAAAATATATTATATTAGTTAATTATCAATCAGATGCTGACGTTATCGCTGTACCCCTGCAACAGCTGCGTTACCTAATCATCGATTTCTCTCACACTGCTCATTCGCTTTGTCCCTTTCGTTTTATGGACGGTCATCCCTTTTCAAATTTCTTTCCAGGATAATTAAGTGTTTTCTTGAATGAAAATAGGGCGCAGTACGTTTTACTTTTTTAAAGAGATCAAACTTCGTAAAACATTTATTAATAGTATAATAGTAATGGTGTTAATGAAAAAAAAAGTCAAAGAAAAATTGAATATTCTAGGTCTTATATTAGAAAGATTTCTTACAATTTTTCCACTTTCGTATTGAAAAGTTGCAAGACTTCTAGCAATTTGAATTATTAACCTAAATCCGAGTATTTTGCCTGTGCTTCTTCAGTGGAAAAATTATTCAAAGTAGGCGCCGCGCGACTAACAAAAGAGATTCCGTAGCCTATTAGGACGGTAATAAAGTAGTATAAATTCCCCCTTAAATACTTTTCCTCCCTTACTACCTCTACTTTCGTCCAAATTACCATCCCCTACCATAATTCCCCTCCTCTCATTTCCTCCAATTCCCCTCCCTTGCCCTAATACCCCAAGCATCACTTCCCCAACACCCATTAACCATCGCTTCCTTCCCCTACTTCCCAACCCCTGACTATAATTTACCCCACCTTTACTTACCCTCCCGGACATACTACCCCAACCCGTCTATCACCTTCGCTCACTTCCCATGTTTCTATCCCTCACATCCTATCCCTCTTATGCTCACTCTTCCTTCTCTATGACACCTCTGCTTCTTACCCCTATCCTTCACCTGAATTCCACTACGTCACCACTCCTCATTTCCTCTAACTTTTCCCTAACCTTTCCCTGACCTTTCCCTAACTTTTCCCTAACTTTCCCTACTTTTCCTCCCCTAAAAACACCTAATTTCCCTCCTCTCACTTCACCTACATCTCCTCCTCTCAATTCCCCGAATATTCTCTATATTCGCTAACTTATTTCCCCTCTCAATTTCCCACCCATTACTTGCCATCACTTTCCCCACTTTCCCTCCTGTACTTGTCCTACTTCCCCTCCCTTCACTTTCCTGAATTCACCCTACTTCCCTTCCCCCTACTTCCCATACACTCACTTCCCTCATTTCCCCTGCTTCCAATAATTACCCAACTCTAATTTCGCCTACTTTCCCTCCATACATGAAAACACCTACATTCCCTTCTCTCACTTTACCTACATCCCCTTCTCTCACTTCCCCTAACTTCCTTTACATCCCTTCCCCACGATTCTCCGAACTTCCCCGAATTAAAATATTTTCCTTACCTCATTTTTCCACCTATTACATCCCATCAATTCCTCTAATATTCCTATCCTATTTCCTCCACTTCCCCTTCACTTCTTCTCCCTACACTTCATCTAATTTACCTTACTTACCCTCTCCTCGCCTCCCCTACACCCCATCATATAATTTCCTCAACGTCCCCTGCATGCCCTCTTCTACACTTCCCTTAATTCCCCTCCTAAAGATTTCTCTCACTTCCCCTTACTTATTCTACATCCTCTCATCTTATTTCCTTCAATTCCAATACTTCCCATCCCTTCACTGCTCCTACCTTATTTCCCCAACATCACATTATTATTGCGATACCAACGGCGATACCACGCTGAAAAAACCAGTTCTCCTCAGAACACTGAAGTTAAGCAGCGTTGGGCGCGGTTAGTAATTGGGTGGGTGAACATTCGAGAATACTGCGTTCTGTTGGCCTACAGTGGGTGTGGTGAGCCCACACTTGTAGTAGTTATTTACTACAAGAAACTATCCACCTAGACACACTACCCGAATCGGGTAGTGTCACGCCTACCATGAAAGGGAAATGGATTAATGGTATACTACTATACTACTACTACATCCCCCACGTAACCTTATTTACCCTATGTTCCCTTCCCTCACATTCCCTTCTCGCATTTTTCCTAGCATCTCCTACATCCTGGCCCCTCAGTCCTTCTAATTCAGATAATTCCCCTCCTCACACTTTCCCTCACTACAACCTCTTATTTCCCCTACTTTACCCCCCTCTTGCTTTCCCTAATTCCACTACTCGCCCTCTTTTCACAATAACAACACAATAACAATACAAAATACGAAAGTAAATTTTCTCATGAAAAATTTTCTGAGGGAAAATTTTTTTCGAAAATCAGAAAAAGGCTATAGGCTTCAATAACAACAATAACAACATAAAATACAAAAGTGAATCTTCTGATGGAAAATTTTCTGAGGGAAATATTTTCTCGAAAATCAGAAAAACGCTATAGTCTTCAATAACAACAATGACAATACAAAATACGAAAGTAAATTTTCTGACAAAAAATATTCTGAGGGAAAATTTTTTTCGAAAATCAGAAAAGCGCTACAGGCTTCAATAACAACAATAACAATACAAAACACGAAAGTAAATTTTCTGATGAAAAATTTCTGAGGGAAAATTTTTTGTTCGAAATTCAGAAAAACGCTGTAGGCTTCAATAACAACAATAACAATACAAAATACAAAAATAAATTTTATGATGAAAAATCGTCTGAGGGAACATTTTTTTCGAAAATCAGAAAAACGCTATAGGCTTCAATAACAACAACAAACAATACAAAATACGAAAGTAAATTTTCTGATGAAAAATATTCTTAGGGACAATTTTTTTCGAAAATCAGAAAAGTGCTATAGGCTTCAATAACAACAATAACAATACAAAATACGAAAGTAAATTTTCTGATGAAAAATTTCTGAGGGAAAATTTTTTTCGGAAATCAGAGAAATGCTATAGGCTCCAATAACAAAAATAACAATACAAAATACGAAAGTAAATCATCTGAGGGAAAATTTTTTTTCGAAAATCAGAAAAACGCTATAGGTTTCATTAACAACAATAACAATACAAAATACGAAAGTAAATCTTCTGAGGAAAATTTTTTTTCGAAAATCAGAAAAACGCTATAGGCTTCAATAAAAACAATAACAATACAAAATACGAAAGTAAATTTTCTCATGAAAAATTTTCTGAGGGAAAAATTTTTTCAAAAATCAGAAAAACGCTATAGGCATCAATAACAACAATAACAATACAAAATACGAAAGTAAATTTTCTGATGAAAAATTTTCTAAGGGAAAAGTTTTTTCAAAAATCAGAAAACGCTGTAGGCTTCAATAACAACAATAACAATACAAAATACGAAAGTAAATTTTTTGATGAAAAATTTCTGAGTGAAATTTTTTTTTCGAAAATCAGAAAAACGCTATAGGTTTCATTAACAACAATAACAATACAAAATACGAAAGAAAATTTTCTGAGGGAAAATTTTTTTCGAAATACAGAAAAAAGCTATAGGCGTCAATAACAACAATAACAATACAAGATACGAAAGTAAATTTAATGATGAAAAATTTCTGAGTGAAATTTTTTTTCGAAAATCAGAAAAACGCTATAGGTTTCATTAAAAACAATAACAATACAAAATACGAAAGTAAATTTTCTGAGGGAAAATTGTCTGAGGGGAAATTTTGTTCGAAAATCAGAAAGGCGCTATGGGCTTCAATAACAACGATAACAATACAAAATACGAAAGTAAATTTTCTGATGAAAAATATTCAGAGGGAAAATTTTTTTCGAAAATCCGAAAAGCGCTATAGGCTTCAATAACAAAAATAACAATACAAAATACGAAAGTAAATTTTCTGACGAAAAATTTCTGGGTGAAATTTTTTTTTTGAAAATCAGAAAAACGCTATAGGCTTCAATAACAACAATAACAATACAAAATACGAAAGTACATTTTCGGATGAAAAATATTCTGAGGGAAAATTTTTTTCGAAAATCAGAAAGGCGCTATAGGCTTCAACAACAACAATAACAATACAAAATACGAAAGTAAATTTTCTGATGAAAAATATTCTGAGGGGAAATTTTGTTCGAAAATCAGAAAAACGCTATAGGCTTCAATAACAACAATAACAATACAAAATACGAAAGTAAATTTTCTGATGAAAAATATTCTTGGGGAAAATTTTTTTCGAATGTCAGAAAGGCGCCATAGGCTTCAATAACAACAATAACAATACAAAATACGAAAATAAATTTTATGATGAAAAATGGTCTCAGGGAAAAATTTTTTCGAAAAATCAGTAAAA
>CAKNYM010049247.1:130523-151113 GCA_932195095.1 Andricus curvator | reverse complement strand
TTCAATGTTATCTTCCTCAATTTATTCAACTACCTTACAACACAACACTATTTTATGTAAAAAAACGAATATGGATATGAACAAACACGGGCGTTATTTGTCAATCAACAACCGCTTTGAAAGATTCAAATTTTGACAAATAGTAAACAAAATGTAAAAATTTAAATTTTATAAGGTACAATATCTAAGCATTTTCATTCTTATTACTTCGGAATAATGTCCTAGCATTCTTCGAGTTTCCTCCTCTTCATAATGTAATTTAAACTATAGTCACCAGTAATAGCTGGGGCACATCACTGACATTAAGTCTTATATCAGACACGATTGATAAAGGAAATACGAAAAGAAAACAATAGTTAATTCTTTTAAGAAATTTATGTACATAAATGTTTTTTTCACAACAGTGTTATTCCCTTTAACGCCATAATGTATATATTATCGAAAATAACCATATACAGTGGAATTACACTCTAGTGTGATACAATAATGTGATTATATTTTTCTTTAATTTACAGATTCGAAGTACTGCTTACTGTCCTTAGGAGTGGGTTTGATGGTTTTGGAATCTGGTTGCCAGTTTGCAGGGCAAACTTCTCCGTGTTTTTCAACGAACTGGAAAGCTTTAATCAGTCTCAACGTTTCATCAACGCTTCTTCCGACAGGGAGATCATTAACACTTAGCTGTCGTAAAATTCCCTCCTTATCGATTATGAACAGCCCTCGGAGAGCAATTCCAGCATCATCGACAAGAACGTTGTAAGCTGTCGATATTTTTTTATTGAAGTCACTCAAAAGTGGATATCCTAAATCTCCTCCAAGTCCGCCCTGCTTTTTCGGAGTGTTGATCCATGCCAAGTGACTAAAGTGCGAATCGGTTGAAACTCCAATGACTTGAGTGTTCAGGGATTTGAAATCGTTTACCTTCTCGGCGAAGGCTATAAGTTCCGTTGGGCAGACGAAAGTACTGAAAAGGCACAAAACGAAGATTAGATTTACATTATTTTTCGAAAATTGAAAAATTTATTGTTTTAAAAACTCACAAATCTAGAGGATAGAAGAAGAGGACTACATATTTCCCCTTGTAATCACTGAGCTTTATATCTTTGAAGTCACCGTTGACAACAGCCGTCCCTGCAAAATCGGGTGCTGGTTTTTGAATTTGCGGAAAGCATGAAAAGAGTTGAGACGTAACTCCAAAGTGACGCACACTTTGCAGACGTGTAGGGTTATTCAACTTTGTGGCGCTTGAGGTCAGTGCGGTGACCTGTGAAGAGAATAGGTACAAATGAATACATTAATTTTTTAAATCAAAGATCAATGATTTATTTATTTAACTAAATGTCAAGTTCAGCTTTGATAACTGAGTGATATCAAATAACTCGATTATACATTGCATTCATTTGCACAGAAAGAAGATAATGGGGAGATTACGACATCCGCAGCGATAAAGTTTTAAAGCGGATTCCTATAGAATTTTATGCAACTAGAATTGCTGAGATTTAATCAAACAAATGATATTTGGTGTCTACAGACTCCTCATAGTAACAATTATTATTGTTATTAACAACTTTGGTCCCAAATATTCAAATTGGCTACTTTATTTCTACCCCGAAAGGGAAATGGCTTAATGGTATAATAATAATAATAATAATAATAATTTGAAGACAAATTTTCTATTTCCTACTAAACCTAAGTAGCAATATTTAGAAAGTGATTTTCGATTATAGAAATGAAATATTTTAATTGTTAATAACATTCTATAAACAAAACACCTATATTAGGAATTTATTTGCTTAATATGTTTTTTACAATGAATATTACCATAAATCAATTTAATATTGATTCCTGAAGTGATAAAATACATCCAAAAATAATTACAACTGTACAGATTTATAAACAAATACCCATGTTAGGGACTTTTAACTAGAAATTTGTTTTCTCTACAACATTTTGCATGTTATCATTTATGATACAATGAGCAATAATTGTTTCTATTTGTATTGTTGTTTAGTATAAATGATTTCCGAATTTAAACCTCGTATTATGAAATGCATTTTTCTCCTCTCAGTTCTCAGCATTAGGAGAATCAAGTTTTTATTTGTTTAATAAGTAACTATAATCAACAATAAATAGCTCTAATCTATATTGACAATTTAACCTGCAACTCCAAAATGGTAAAAAATAATGGAAGAAATTAATTTCGAAAGCTAATGCAAGATTACTTGTATGAATGACATAATTTCCATGAATGGCACATGTATTATGAACAGAATATTTTCTTCTCCGTGGAAATCAACAAAGTCTGATATATTTATTGATCAAATTATGTATAACCATTATAATCAATAGAACTTGGTTCTGAAAAAAATTGCGAGTGAAAAATTAATGCCTTTCCTGAAAAGGCTCAAGAAATTATTTACACTAAACAAGAATAAAAATAGAAACAATTATGTTTATTGTTGATTTATTTGTTGCAAAATTATTAAGCATAGTTATATAAAACTTTCTATCATAAATGATCAAATGTAAATACAGACAAAAAAAATTTTTTGGTAACATGTGCGTTTTATGATGTTTTGGGTTAGTTCGAGAGGCTCGTTGAAAACTATGTCACTTGTCCTGGCAAACGAAAAGCTATAAAAATAAAAGGGGTCTTTTCTCCCCCTCTCTCTCTCTTAAAAGTGGGATGGAACGATTTCTAAAATCTGGCATGCCTTCAGTGTTTTCGTGTTAAAAAAGAAGGTTAGTTTGCCTCGGGATTTTGAATACTTCACCACGTTATTTTTGCTAGTGATATTTTCAATTAAAATAATTGTTTCTTTTTTTAATATAAATTAAAACAAAATTTCTATGATTTTTCGAGACTGTGTTTGTGACTTTGAACAGCTTTTCAACGGAAGTTAATTGAGTACCATTTTTTCTTTTTCAAATTTTTAAAATAAATCCTTGAATAGATCGAATTTTTAATACTTTTTCAATCTTATTTTAAATAATAATTTCTATATCTTGGTCAATTTTTCACTAATGAATGCAAATTTGTATCATAAGAATATATTACAAATACCTTGTAGTTTCCTATAAATAATCCCTGATGAGGGGGTTTAAATTGGCCCCGAAACATGTTGGTTCCCTGGTAGTATAAAAAAGACGGATAAAGGAAAAAGTGAGAGGTTGGTTTTGGTTGACTTTTTCTCTTTTTCTCCCTCTTTTTTCTTTTGGTTATTTTTGTCTCTAATGAGCCGAAAAGTGAGGTAGTTTAGAGGTCTGTTTTTAAATCTGAATCTTTTTCATGCTCACTTTTCATAAAATTATTCATGATAAAATAGATTTCAGTTTGATCTTAATTTAAAAAAAAAATAAGTTTCTACATTAATGCCTAAAATGGGAATTTGTTTATAAATTTGTTAATAACAGTCGCAATTATTTTTAATTGCATTTATCACTTCAGCAATCAATATTAATTTGATTTATGGCAATAATTATTATAAAAACCATATTCAATAGGTGTCTTGTTTACAAAACTTGTTATTAAAAATTAAATTATTTCAATTTTATAATCGAGAATCACTTTTTAAATGATGCTACGAAGGTTTGATGGAAAATAAACAATAAATTTTTGGGTACAATTGACAAATTGAATATTTGTGTTTTAAATTGTTATTAAAAATAATAATTTTTAATTATGAAGAGTTTTTAGACACCATCATTTTCTTGATGTTAACTAGGGGTCATTCACAAAATACGTGTTACGTTTAGGGGGGAGGAGGAGTCTGTCGTAGTACAAAGCTCTTTGCGTAGTATCATTCTCCATGTTAAGAACAATGGAAAAATATCACACGGGGGGGGGGGTCAGAAGTTCCTGAAAAATGTATCACGTATATTGTGAATGGCCCCCTATTTGTTTATATCAATTGTTTACACAAATGAACTTCAATATAAAATAAATTATTTATGCTCTTTAAGTATATCTGCATTAAATATAATACATAGCAAGTTTATTTTTTAAATTTTTGTTTTCAGAAAAAAAAATCTGCAAAATTGCCCTTTTTGTCACACTTTGCGTTAAATAAATAATTATAAAAAATAATAATTTGAAAATCGACTTCGAAAATTATCTTAGAAATGTAATGGTGATCATTTCTGAAAAAACATCCAAATCGGTTTAGAATTGCGGCCTGAAGTGTATTTTGAACAGTACACACCAGATCCGTCCACAGTGGGCCGCACAATGGGGAAAAAATGAATTTTTTGGTTTAAAATAACGTACAGCCCACAGATATTGACCGATTGGGATGACCAAATTTCCAGAAAAAAGCTGACAAAAATTTAAAAGAAGTTAACGAGCCTGCATTTTTATTCAGCTTTTCAGTTTGTTAAAACATAAGCAAGTATGACGAAAAAAATGGCAAATTTTCTATTTGACGTTCCCGGTGTTTGTAAATAATAGAAAAATTGTTGTAATCGCCTGCGTTTCATATATTTACATTAGATAAAGATATTCCATCATGATGCAATAAAAAAACACATTATTATAAACAAATTATTTGTTGAGAACGTGTTTTCTGTAATTTTTAATAATTTTACGTTTTTGAAAGTTATATTGCGAGAAATTTTGATGGAAACAATATTATAATGAAGAAAATTTCTCTTGAGGTTACTCTTGTTAATATTACAAACACAATTAATAAAAAAATTCATTTTTCAGGCATTTTTCGACAGAAAAATTCGTTATTTTCGATGTCAGTTTTTTTAAAATAGGAACCTCATGATAATTTCATAAAAATGCATAATTTGTTGATAAATTTGATTATTTTTGTAACAAATTTTATAAATAAATGAATCATTCGGGCATTCGTCGACGGAAAAATTAGTTTTTTTTTTAAATGCCAGTCCCTTCAATTGGGAACTTTATGATCATTTTAGCAATATTTATAGTTAGTTGATCAATGTGATGTTTTTTAAAAAATATAATAAACAAATGCATTATTCGGTTAATCAAGATTCAATATTCAAAATTCATAATTATTTGAATTGCATGCCTTCTTTAAATAAATTTAATAAACAAATACATGGATCACAGCGCTAAAGGAGCTCAAAAAAGGGGAAATAGGGTGATTTTCTCACGAAAAGGGGGAAAATTAAACATTAATTTTTATATGTCGAAAAGAACAAATAATCTTTTTATATGATGATTTCTGCCATTAAAGAATTTATTTTAAAAAATTGGACATACTACGATATGTTTAACATCGTTCTCATAAATATTCCTTTCCAAGATTTGTCATTTCTTCCTTACTTTAATCAATACTTTAAATGTAAATTTAAAACTGCACTCTTCAGTAGAGCGAAGTAAAAATGCTAAAATTAATCGAATCTTTTGAGCTGAGGGATAATAATTTGTGGGTCGACATCCGAAACAAGTAAAGAAAAAAATTTGAAATCGGTTATTATCTTCTGTTCTCTTTTTTAAATTTAGAATTAAAAATTTTTAAATTTCAAGAAAAAAAATTTGGCTAATTTACAATTTTTTTAAACTGTACAAAAACATGTTTTTTTGATTGATTCAAACCTGAAATTTCTTCAGCTTGAACCAAAGAAACGTGTTATTATTTTTTATTCATGGGGTCGCAAAAAAAATCGCAAAAAAAATATGAAATCCCAAAAATCCTAAATCACGACAAAAGTTTTTTTTTCTGAAGAAGCAAAATGATAAAATGTTTCTTTGGTCCAAGCTGAATAAATTTAAGGTTCGACATATTCAACTTTTTTTAAAATTTGTGCATATGAGTCAATAAAAAAAACATGTTTTTACACATTTTCAAAAAAATTGTTGATTAATTTTTTTTTTTAATTTCGTAATTTTTTATTATTGTTCACTAGTAAAAGCTATAAATATAACAAATTGGTCATGATTTTTTAACCAATAGGAAATATTTTGAATTTGAAATCGCTAAATTTTACCGATTTTAAATTTTGTTTCACTTTTAACGAATGCCAACTCACAAGTTTTTTTTCCTCAGCTCACACGATTTGATTTGTTTTAGCATTTTCACTCAGCTCTAATCTCCAGTGCTTTTACACTCAAATTAAAAATTGCTCGAATTAGAACAGTTAACATTGCAGTTGACGAATTTGGAATATTCCATTTTTTTATTAGGTATTCAACTTTGTACATTTCAATTGAAAAGTGTTCACCTTCTAATAATTATTTGAAAAGTACTATATATTTTGTAACTGTTCCAATTTCATATTGGATAACAACTTCTGTCTCCAATTTTCACATTTTCAACATGCTTTAAAATGTTTCAGCTTTAAAATTTTTTTTTAGTGTATTTATTTTTAATGGTTCAGCACTTGAAACGTGTACCTTATTTATTCATATAAAATTTATTTAAGTGCTATAATTGCTTTAATTATTATTCAATAATTGGTACTCTTACTAATTTCAGAGAATTTTCCGCGTAAGTCAAATACTGTATTTTCAAATATCGTATATTTAAAGAGAAAAGGGGAAAAGGGGGAAGTCTTTTGAGAATAGGGGAAAAAAAGGGAATTTTTCCATACCACGCTGAAAAACCCAGTTCTCGTCAGATCACTGAAGTTAAGCAGCGTTGGACGCGGTTAGTACTTGGATGGGTGACCATTCAAGAATACTGACATGAGTGCTGTTGGCACATCGTGGGTGTGGTGAGCCCACACTTGTAGTTATTTATAACTACAAGAAAAACCTAGAAACACTACCCGAATCGGGTAGTGTCACGCCTACCCTGAAAGGGAAATGGTTTAATGGTATAAATAAAAATAAATAAAACAAAAGCTCGAATATTGCATTTGCTTATTATATTTGTTTAAAAAAAAATCATAAAATTTATCCACATATTATGAATTTTGCTGAAATTATGATGAGGTTCCTAATTAAAAAAACTGACATTGAAAAAAACGAATTTTTCTGTCGACACATGCCTGAATAACGCATTTGTTTATAATATTAACAAGAATAATCTGAAGAGAAATTTTGTTCATTATAATATTGTTTTCATCCATTTTCTTGCAATATAACTTTTAAAAACGTAACATTATTGAAAATGATAGAAAACACACTTTCAACAAATAATTTGTTGATATTTTATGTTTGTTTATTGTATCATGATGAAATATCTTTAAGTAATGTAAATCTATGAAACGAAGGCCATTACAACAATATTGTTCTATTATTGACGAGCACCGGGAACGTGAAATAGAAAAAATTGCCATTTTTTTCGTCATATTTGTTTATTTATTAACAAATTGAAGAACTAAATAGAAAATCAGGCTCGATAACTTTCTTTTAAAATTTATTAGCTTTTTTTTTTAAATTGTTTCCACCAAATCGGTCAATATCTGTGGGCTGTAAGTCATTTTGAACCAAAAAAGTAATTTTTTCCCACTGTAGGCCGGCCAAGAGTCCAGCTGACAGCCGGCGTCGGACGCGAAAAACCGGGATCTGGCACATAATTTTCTATAATGAACACACTTAAGTTAATAAGCCTAATTCAGATTGAAAATTTAGATTGATTTTGGATGGAAAATGCTTGCAAATTCTTTAAAATCATTCAAATCGATTTGAGTAAAGTTTTCTCTTTGAGAAACAAGAAAACAATGAACGAACACCTATAATTCTATTGCAGTAATCGCAACCAGATACGTTTGTAAAAATGTCCAAATTATATAAATACTTCTAAGATTGTAATAAGCAATTTGCATTTTAAAAATGTATTTTATACTCACCAACTTCTTAGCTTGGGGACACAAACTTGTCAAGAATCGAGACATTGCAATTTTCCTCTTCAAAAACCGGCTGCTAGAAGTTTATGTACAAAACGCATACAAATATGCACTAAACTCTAGATTAATGGCAAAAATTAAAAAAGAGTTTCTTCACAGGTTTCTCTGTTAATAACGATAATACCCACATGTATTCGTTTACTGGAATGCGTTTCACTTTCACGTTTTCAATACTGCACGTGAGAGGTTATGTAACCAGATGTAACAAATTTTTCCCGCTTTTCACTTTTCGTGAAAAAGATTTTTTAAACTATAAAAAGAGGATTTTCTTCCTCAATAACCTAAAAAAGTGCAAATTAATTAATACCGTTATCAGTATTTTAAACAAATTTCGTGGAAGGAAGAATGACCTGAAAACCCCAAAGTTTCCAGTCACTTTCTGTGACACGCCCTTCTTCCAAAGCGCGCCAAAGTTTGAAATTTTGAATTATAAATTGGATCGATGAACTCTGGCTACAGGTATCGCCGACAAGGCGCCTCCAAATGGGTTATTTTGACTCAAAAGTTTGCAACTCGAATACATTTACACAATGAAACTTTAGTATTTAATCAATGGTTCGCGAAATGATCATTTTACCTAACTATCGGAAGTTTATTTGCGCATGTGCGGCTGCCATGTGCATCCCGCGTAGTATGAAAGTTGCGCTCATATTTTTTTAAAATGTATACAATTGTACCTTTTGTCGGAGTAAAATTAAATGAAGATGATGTTCCGGGTTCGAAATTGGGCAAGTGTGAAATAGGAAAACACAGGTTGCTCAATTGAGATGGTGGTTGAGTTACCGGAAGCAACCTAATAGTGGTAAAAAAGCTAAACTTGTAAACAGGTTTGTAGTGTAGGTTAAGTTTCTCATATTATTACATTTTAATTATATTATTGTGATTGCAATAAATATTGAAGGTAAAAGAAAGTATTGGAGTATTGTAATTGTTTTAAAATAAAATTGATGGTGTTTTGAGAGGAAAATGGTAAAAAATAGTTATTGCATAGTGTGTTGTTTCAAGGCCGAAATTTTCGTAAAATGCCAAATCTGTTACAAAAGAATATATAATTTGGAAGCATATTCTTACACTTTTGAATTTCAGTCAAAAATATGAATTAAATTAAATTAGAAAGTTTACAATATGCACAAATATTGCAAATGAATAAAGTTCATTATACATTGAAATCGTAATAAAAACAAAAATATATTATAAGTTGTCATAATATAATTGCAGAGTAAAGGAGTGCATAGAAGAGGGAAGAGACATCGATCCACAAATTGATGAAGGATCATGGTTAAGTTTAAAGGAGGCGAAATTGAGAGGTTTTAAATTTCAAGCAATTATTATTACATTCTTCAAAATGTTCCTTGAAGTCTTCTTTCCTAATACGGGAAAGTTTCTGGTTTTTCTGAAATTGTCAGGTTTTCTTTTACTTTTTAGTTAGTAACAAATAATAAATATTAATTTGAACAAAAAGGCCCTCAATTACTACTTCAAGAAAAATTTATGTTCATTATGATCAATATAATCAAATGTGAAGAATATTTCAAATAACTGTTTTATTTCAGAAGAATATATTCACAAAAAAGAGATTGTTTAAAAAATTATTCTCCCTAATGCTTATTTATTATTTGTTTATAACAAAAAAATCCTAAGCAAAGTTAAAAATATCAGAATAAACCGCAGCTATCTAGCATTAATATTGAAGATAGTTATAAATAATAATTTGTGTAAACGAGTATGTTTGCTAAATTTCATTAATTGTTACCTCACTCTAAGTGAAAAGTTGAAAATGTAAGAAAAAACCGCAACTTTCTTACATTATGCGAAGAGAATATTATTAAAAATAATAATAAATTTAAAGAAACTACAACTTTCTAGCATTATTCTAAGAAAATATTATAATAAATGGTTTAAGGAATTATTTGTTAAATTTAATTGATTATTGCCTGGATCTAACTGAAAAATTAAAAGTTGAAAAATTTGGAAAAACCGCGATTAATATTCAAAATTGTTTATATTGAATTTTATTTTTATACTCTTTCTAAATCTGTTCTAAGAGAAAACTGCAAAAAACAATAATGAATTGTTTAAAAAACTTATGTAAACATCAAATTTTTAATGTAAAGTAATATTTTATGTATTAAAAACCATTTGTATTAAAAAACCTCAACAAAAGTCATAATTAACGCCAAAAACTCACAAAACCCAATTTTTCACTTAGGGGTTTCATTGGGACCCTGTAAAACAAACTTATGGGGGTGATATCTATCTAAAAAGTAGATTTTGATTCGTATTCTACGGCTAATTGTGAAGAGAGATGTTGTGTTTCAACTCGAATCAACTAATATTGCAGATTCTGAATAGAATTTACAAAAATGTCTTTTTTTCTTATGGGAAAATACGTTTTAAACTTCATGGGGCTTGCGGAACCTCTAAATATCTTTTTTTGTAACGCATTTATTTCCTTGTGGATTCGAATAAATTTGGGGGCGATATGCATGAAAATTCAAAGAAATAATAGATATAATAATAACTAATAAGGAAACCACTTGACCTCATTGTGTACCATCCAAGAATTGGAGAAAATAAAACCTTTTTTTGTAATCAATATAATTATATTTTATTCATATAACAATGTTATAAGAGTCTTGTTTTCATTTCTTACCTCTATAAATATATATATTATAGTTTAATTGTGACGAACAATTTTAGAAATAAGAGTTTCTTTTTCTTTCGAAGTCTATTTTTCTTCTAACTTACGCCTAAACTCAACAGAAAAAAAGAATGAATTCATAAATACAACCGACTTCCACAATACTAAAAGAGATGATTTAAAAAACAAAAACTATTCTGAACTCTCAACAATTTACTTATGTCGACTTAATCGAAATTGGGATATACAAGGACAAAAGTACTATTGATTAAAGTAATGGAATACTCTTTCTATTATGGGTTTGCTTCATTATGAAATCAGTGTTAGTCAGTTGTTCACGTAAAAAAAATCTCTAGAGCAGACTTTGACACTGTACAGAAATCTGTTTTCCCCTATGTTACATTTGCAAACTCGACTTTACGCGATATTTTCAAGATGGATATTTACAATCAGTAAAATATCTTAACATAGAGCCATGAAGAAGGAACATACAGTCTTTACAACCTTGCAAATGCGTATATTCGATCAAAATTACCTACAAAATAACGCCATTTCTTTTCTGTTTTTACAAAAAGGCGTATAATCAAGTAAAAAATTGCAGGTCAGAAGCACGCTAAATGTTACGAACCAGCATTGTAGTTTATTGTGAGGAACAGTAACTTCACTTATTTTAACCATCACAGTTTATACAAACCACTTCCAATTGCTGTTCCAAAAAACTGCTAAGGCCGCGTGTCCATTCGACACATTACCATATGTTTCTGCAAGAGCAAAGACTCTTGTATACATATACACAATGATACTTTCGAATTACAAAATGAGATAAGAAAAATAAATTTGTTTATCTAACATCAAGCGCGCAAAGCTGAGGTTCTGAAATGAGAATTCGCTTACAAATTTTCTTGTTTTTCTACATATAATAGAAAACAAAACTAAGGTACGAGTACGAAACTAGTTCTCTAGAAATCAGCTAATATAATGATTTAATTAGAGGCCTTAGCTGTGGCACTAGGGGCTGGTGTTGTTGTGGCACACGTTTCTTCAGTAACTACGCGCCTATTCTTCTTGATCCTCTTCCATTCTCCGTTCATGTAATTCATCTGGAAGTGTGTCTCCACTAACATTGGCACTATCGTTCCGTCTGCCTGAGTAACTTCTTCTATATTTTCCGACAACATCACTGTCACGATGTTGCCCAACTTAGGACAGGGGTTATCTAAAATATTGAATAAAAAATTCTTTTAAAATACCTAATATGTGTGCATGGAATTGACCTCGCAAAGTTGTGCAAAATCAAAATCGATTAACAAATCACTAATTTATTTATAGTATAAATAACGAATAAAAAAGGCAAGGACAATGTTTTTAGAACCGAATCTGATTTAGTTTAGAGAAATGAATGTTGGTGTTCACCATAACAATTGTTGAATCTGAGTTTAAGGACTTGAAAACAAAATTAAGAAAGTGAAATAAAGAATAAAATAATTCACGACGAAGGAAAATCGCAAGTGATAAATAAGTAATAATTTCAGTGAACAAATCGAATACATTGGTAGAACTAGAAACGTACCCCTTGATCCTGCCATGAAACCAAGAATAAGAGCTTTTTCTGGTCTGGTAACTTTGTTCGCGGTCCTGAACATTTCCTGCGCCTCAAGCATTTGCTCCCTCTGAAAATATATAACCATTTTTTTTTGTAATTAGACATGATCACCGTCCTGTTAAACACGATAATTGTATAGCAAAATAGGAATGCAAGATAGCACTAATTTAAATTTTAAACTTAACACTGTAATATTATATTACTATATTATGTACTAAGGAGGCAAAGTAGTCGTTTTACGGTCTCGTGTGTTTGCAATCGCCTCGTTCTTACGAACTCACGTTCGGCCGTAAAGAGACTTTGCCTGCTCCGTACACACAATACTTAATGTAATAAGAGTATGGTTTTCGAGCTTTTTTCATGAAATTACGTCTCATGTTTGCGGTTTTTAAGGGACAAGTACGGACAAGTACGTGTTTACTCTCGTTTTTACTTGTCGATAATAAAATATGATTTAAGCTATAAAAATACATTTTAAAATTTCGGTGGTCACAGTGGTTCAGCAGTTCAATTATAGAGAAAATAGGAGATTTTTTCGTCAAAGAAAGGGATTTTTTTTTAAAAAAGGGTATGTTTTTCTTTTAAAAATACCAGCGTAATTAAAAAGAAAGTTTAATGTAACGCTCTTATAAGACACCACAAATTTCATTAAGAAATAAAATTACAATTTATTTCTAAATTAAATGTTATAGGAACGAAAATATATCAATTAAGTGTGAGATACTTTTTTTTTCTTTCGTGACACTGTTGATTCAATCATGTTAGCTTTTCTTTTCTGTTTTTTTTTGCGCAAATCTGTCCATCCGACCGGTGTAGGCAGAAAGTCATCAGAGTAAAAGAAACAGTGAGCGGAAAATTGGACAAAAAGTACTCTCTATCTTTTTTACTCTTATGGACTTTTATGCCTGCACCGGTCGGGCGGACAGAGGTGTAAATGCACTATCACAGCACAAAAGTCCTCCAGAAAAATAATATCAATTATAGATCGCTAGTTGCGTATGTATGCTTACAGCTGTACAAGTATTGTGGCGCGCATTTTTGAGTATCATACGTTTTTGTTTCTTATAATTCTTGAAAACTTAATCGCAGCTTCAAAAAAGGGGAAAAAGTGGACCAAATTCTCAAATATAGGGATTATAGGGGATTTTGAGAAAAATAGGGAAAAAGGGGAATAGGGAACTGACTGTGACCCCCTGAAATTTAGAACTTTGTGAACGTGAATTTTGGAAATATTTTCAAATAATAAGAATACTAAATGATTTCAAGGATTTCACCAAAACTTCAAAAAAATGTTTAAATTTTACAAAGATTTCAGGAAGGAATTTACATTATACTTTAAGAGTGATTAACTCCTTTGAAACATTTTAAAAATCATTTTCATCTTAAATAGAGGACTTTTGGGAGAATTTTATGCAAATAGACAGGCACAGAGTGTAAGGAATGAAATAAGTGCCGGCTAGCAATATTCGTGTATATATACACTAGGATTATAACCAGGATTATTTGCAAATAATAGGGTTGTTTGTTTCCAAAGTCAGATATCACTATACCAGTAAATGTATCGTAAAGTTCGTAAAATTCGTATTTCACATACATGAATAGAATATTTTTTGCATTTGGTTTACAATTTTTAATTTATTATATTGTTTAAAAATGTCGAGGTCGGATTTTCCAGCAATCACAGCTGAAGTATCAGTGACTCTCACATATGAACGTTATTAGCGGGAATCTTACAAAAATATCTTTATAGTAATACAGTATTTTAACCGTAATTAAGACTTTGTCAGTACAAGTCAACATGGTGACATAACCTCATGTATTCACATACCCTTAATTTAGGCAGAATAACACACAAAAATTTAGATTTTTCTATAAAAACTCATCAATTGAACCGCTGGCGATCAAAAGGGGATACGCCCGAAACGCCGTCGTTTTAGTTGGCCCCTGGGTCATATTTTTTTCTGGTCAAATTTTAATTTTTTAATAACATTTTCCAATAAGAAATTTCATTGCGCATATTTTTAGTCCCATAAATAAATATGATAACATTATTAGTTTTCGAAATAATCAAGAAAATGTTACTTTGTTCTGCAATCGCAAAATACGAATTTTTTGTGTTCAACTCGCCACAAGTTCTACAATAATACGAATTTTGTAATAAAAATTTCAGAAAATATGCACCATCATATAAAGAAACTAACGTTATTTATAGAATTTCAATTAATTGTCACTAAACTTTTGTTAGGATTCAAGGAAGTTTTTAGGAAAATATTAGGCAATTATGTTTTATAGTTTTAAAGTCACAATTGATTTAAGATCTCAGCGCTGTCCCGTACGCGTGCTAGCTGGTCCTGCAATATCAACGTCTGTATAACAGCGGACGATTGGAAGGTCAAGCCGGACACCAAAAAAAAAGCATATGTTTATTTTGATTCACTTCTAAGGAACATAATGCACTGAAGCATTATTGTAGAATAGTTTTAGCATGTAATATGCTGTTTAGGATAGTTTAAGTTTACTTAAAATAAAAAGAACCTACATATGGGTCGAGGCAAGAAAAGAAAAAGGTGTGAAGAAAATTGGTTGAAGAATAAGAGAAAATGTTCCCGAAATAAGGTACTACTTAAAAGTATTAGAGAAAATTAAAAATTAATTTACTCAAAATAATTCTTCCGAAGTCAACACTGAATACAGTGACGAACATGATTAAATTAGTTACAAAGATATCGTACAAGTTATTATATAAATAATATATAAGTTTTAATTTTTATAATTTGTTATCAAAAAATAATAAACAAATGTAAACGATAATGTCTTCATTATTATTTTGGTGGCCGGCTTGATCTCCCAATCGCCCGCTGGCATACAGACGTTGATATTGCAGGACGAGCTAGCACGCGTACGGGACGGCGCTGAGATCTTAAATCAATATATTGTGGCTTTAAAACTATAAAACATAATTGCCAGATATTTTCGTAAAAACTTCCTTGAATCCTAAAAAAAGTGTAGGGGACTGTTAATTTTAATTTTCTGAAAATTCGTTCGACTCCCGAAGCGTTTGAATCTTTCAATATCTAATTTACGCCATGAGAAGAATAAAAATCGTTGTATATTTTTAGTGACAATTCATTGGGATTCTATAAATACCGTTAGTTTCATTATATGATCGTGCATATTTTCTGAAATTTTTATTACAAAATTCCTATTATTGTAGAACTTATGGCGAGTTGAACACAAAAAATTCGTATTTTGTGATTGCAGAAAAAAGTAGCATTTTCTTGATTATTTCGAAAACTAATAGAGTTATCACATTTATTTATAGGACTAAAAATATGCGCAATAAAATTTTCTATTGGGATATGTTATTAAAAAATTAAAATTTGACCAGAAAAAAATATGACCCAGGGGCCAACTAAAACGACGGCGTTTCGGGCATATCCCCTTTTGATCGCCAGCGGTTCAGTTGATGAAGTACTCTCCTTAGGGGTCAGCTGAAAATTCAACTGTTTTTGTTGAAAACTCGTCTTTTTGACTTAAAAATTCACAAATTGATCGAAATTTTTTCTTTCTCGCCTAAAAAAGGTTTTATTAAGAGTTAATTTTGTTTGTTGAGCATTCGTCTTTTTGGTTTAAAAATTCATTAGTTTTTGTACAAATTTAATCTTTTTTTGGTTAACAAATGCAACTGCCTGGTTAAAAATTAATCTGTTTCGGTGGAAAATGAGCTTCTTTATTTAAAATTCAACTATTTCTTCGAAAATTGAACTGTGAACTCTTTTGAAAATTAATTTGTTAGATGAAGATTCGCCAGTTTAGTTCAAAATTCATTTCTTTGGTTAAAAATTCATTTTCTTTTTGGCTGGAAATTAATTTTTTAAATGAAAATTTAACTATTTCATTTTTGGTTGAAAATTTATCATTTTTAGTAGAAAATTCATGTATTTTGTTAAAAATTCGTCTTTTTGGTAGAAAATGAATCCTCTTGGTTTCAAATCTTGTTGAAAATTCGTATTTACTGGTTAAATTCAACTTTTTTTATTGCGAATAAAAATCTTTTTTTATTTGAAATTTGAACTACTTTCTTAAAAATTCATTTTTTGGGTTGAAAATTCATAATTTTGATTTAAAATTAATTTAGTTGAAAACTGACGTTTTTGTTACAAATTCAAATGTTTGGTAGAACAATCTTTTTTACAGTTAAAATTATTATTATTTTTTTTTATGAAAATGTATTACATTTTTGGTTAAAATTTGATCTTTTCAAGTTTAAAAATTCAACTATTGGGTTCAAAATTTATGTAATTTGTCAAAGATCAGCCACTTTTCGTAGATTGGTTAAAAATTCGACTGATTTGTAGAAATCTTTTGTTTTTGGCTTGGAAATTCAACAATTTGGATTAATTTTTTTTTCATTCTTGACTGAAATTTTGTTTTTAATTAAAACTTAATTGAAAATGAGTCTGTTTTGGTTAAGGACTCAATAATTTTGTTAAAAATTTATTCTTTTTGGTTCAATTCAACTGTTACTGATTTAAAATGAAAATCTTTTCTTGATTAAAATATCAACTATTACATTTTTTATTGAAAATTCAACTACTTGGTTGAAAGTTGAACTACTTTGTTAATTCAAAAGAAACAGTAAGATTCTACAAAAAATCTCCCCACCAGCAAAGTAAATTATCGAAAAAAATTTATCCGGCAAAAATTACGTAAGAAAGGGGGAGGGAAATCAAAACTTATGGACCCTAACAAAGGGGGGTACGTGGTTCAAAATTTCCGACAACTTTACGTAATTTATGAACGGCCCCCCTATCAACTTTCATGTCAGGTGACTCAAATGTATGAGTTATTTTGCGCTTTCAATTTTTAACCATTTTTTTCTATTAAATAAAGCGTAAAAAAAAAGGTAAACTTACCGTGAGAGACAATCCTCTCCTGGTATTCGCAGCAGAACCAGCTGGTGGTGCGGAAGTCTGTATACGAATTTGCGTAACAGTTTGAGGTGGTCGTACAGTTTGAACTCCAACAGGCGGACTTTCGACAGGAGTAACGGCTGTTGGAGTTGCAACTGGCAACGCACAACTCGCGGGAACAGGCGTTGCAGGTGTGGTGGCTAAAAGAAGAAAAACAACAGACATTTACTAACTTCCTCTTATCATGAAGATCCTCAAGAAAATTTTAAATTAGCAATCTTACGAGTTGGTGGTGTAACTGCAGCAGCAACACCTGTTGGAGTGCTAGGCGTAGTATAAGGTTGTGGCACTGTTGGTGTAGCTATCACTGTCGTCGTTGTCGGATTGATGGGAGCAAGACCCTGGGCGTACTCTGGAGTAGCTGGAGTATCTGTTGTAGCAGCCGCCGTTGCTGCCGCGGCTGCAGCTGCTGCTTGCGCCTCCGCCACTTTCTTTTGCTGCTCCTCCAATTCGAGCATCCTTTTCCGCTTTTTGGCTTGCGCATATCCGAGGGGTTGTTCGTTAATATCCAAAAGTTTAATACCCCCGTCTTTGCGAATTCGACTACTCAGGGGGGTTCTATTTGACATGGAAGGGCTCGTGAGAGAAGGAGATCTGAAACCACTTGTTGGAACTCGACTCGGAATGCCTTTCAAGGGAGCTGAAAGAATATTACCAATTGTATTATTAATACAATATACATATCAACAAAGTAATATAACTGGCAAGGTGAGGTCGCGAGATGTGCATCGCCGATTCGCCTGGGATTCACAGGGTGAAAGTACATGAAAATCCATTAGGTGCGTACTTTTTAATTCGATACAATCGCTTGAGACAAACACACATTATAATCGCGCGCGTGTTTTTTTTCTAGTTAGTTAAATTTTACACGATTCAGTTTGGTAAATCGAGGACATAACCGTGTTAAGTTCACTTTTCACTCACTAAGAGAGGTTTCGAGATGTGCGTCGCCGATTCGACTGGGGCTTTACAGGGTTAAAGTACATCAAAATCCATTAGGTACGTATTTTATTTAATCCAATGGGCCATAGTTTCCAATATATCGAGGTTTAAGTATTTACGCTAGTGCGTCAATACATATATAAGCGTTAAGGCCGGGGTCCGGTCTCTACAGTGGCGAGTCCAGCACTCAAGCGCAAATACTCAAACCTCGATATCTTGGAAACTAAGACCCATTGGATCAAAAGAAAAAATAAGCACCTAATGGACTTTGATGTACTTTCACCCTGTAAAGCCCCAGTCGAATTGACGACGTACACCTCGCAAACTCTCTTTGTGAGGAAAAATTGAACTAAACACGGTTACAGCCTCAATTTACCGAACTGAATCATGTACAATTTAACTAACTAGACAACAAACACGCGCGGAATTATAATTTGTGTTTGTCTCACGCGATTTTTAAATTAAAATATAAAATACAGAATTTTGGTATTTCATAGTATCTATTATCTAAAATAGTTGAAAAAAAGCAGTCAATATTTTTTATAATTGATGAAAACTGGTATTTTAACTCCAGAATTAATATATCGACTGCTCCATGCAATATGGAATAAAGTTCTGATAAGTCCGTAGAAAGAATCAAATTACGGTTATTTTGTATAAAAAAATCAGGTTAGAGTTTCTCTGTATATGGAATCAAGTCTATTTTTTAACAGTTCGATTTTTTCAATAAAATAAACAAGCAAACAGTTCTGCAGCATGTAATAAAATATTAACAAATTCTATAAAATAGTAAATATTGCCGATAATTTAATACCATTTTAATACGTGCTTTAGAGTGGCCTAGTTTTCTTTATTTTATCACCAAAAATCCAAATATCAAAATCGATAAAAAGGGACTTGATTCTGTATACAGAGCAACTTTATTTACCCATTTACGGCGAAAATAGTAATATAACCGCAAATTGTAAGTTTAGTTTTTGAAGTCAAATGATTTTCGTTTAAAATAACAGATTTCCGGTGAAAAACTTTAACATACCATATTATTATGATTATACCACTAAGCCACTTCCCTTTCGGAGTAGACGTGACTCGCTCGGTGAGGAGAAATGTGAGGTAGGGGGTATAGATTTTTTTTTAAATTTTTCAAATATTGTAAGTATTCTTGGAAATCTGATAATTTTTGATTACCAATAGCAACTTTAGACGAAAACCACTAAAATATCAAAAAATTGGTTATTAAATATTTTCTTAAACCCAATGTTTTTTGTTTAAAATCAACGATTTCAAATGAAAACTGTTAACATAACCTAAAATTGTAAATCTTCTTTGAAATCTATACCTATATCCGCTAAAAAAAGGCGAACAATTCTTTAAAATCCAATGACTTTTTATTCAAAGTACTAATTTCCAGTATAAAATAACAAAACTAAAAATTACGAATTGAATGACTGAATGATAATCTAAAAAATTCTATTTTTTAGACGAAAAACACTAGCATAATATAACAAAAAATTATACCCAATTGAAAATATATATTTTTTTAATTAATTGACTTTTGTTTGAAATAAACGATTTCCGGTAAACCCTAAAATTGTTCAAAAGTTGTGAATGTTATTTAAAATATAATTTTTTTAAATAAAAATACTAATTTCCAACAAAAACACTAACATAATCCAAAACTGTTGAAGTATTATAAGTCGTCGTGTTCAAATTATGTGTGTTTGAAAATGCCAATTTTTTATGTAAAACATCAACGAAACCTAAAATTATTGAAAAATTATGAATCTTCTTTGAAATATAAAGATTTTTTAATAGAAATGTAAATTTCCGACGAAAAGTACTAACACAATTCGAAACTGTTTAAACATTTAAATTGTATTATTTTAAACAAAAGTCATTGGTTTAAATCTAATGATTTTTATTTGAAAATACCAATTTCAGGTGCAACATACTAACATAACCTAAAATTGTAGGAAAATTGTAAATATTCTTTGAAATCTAATATTTTTTTAATAAAAGTACCAATAATTTCCAAAGAAAAATACTAACCTGAAACTTTTCAAAAATTGCAAATCGTGTTTGAACTATGATGAATAATTGATTTTTGTTTAAAAATGTCAATTTTCGGTGAAACACACAAAAAAAAAAACGAAAAACGCAAAATGTTACAAAAATTTCTAATCTTTGAAATGTAATAATTTTTTATTAAAAATACCCGTTCCCGGTGTAAGGAGCTTGCAGAAGCCTTAATTGTTTAAAACTGGAAACGTTGATAATTTAACGAGTTTAAATCTTCCGAAACTATCTTATTTTATATTTAAGTTCCATATGGGGTAAAATTTCCCAAGTGTCCCCGCCTAAAATTTTGTTGTCGCCTATCTCATTCAAACCCCGCCAGATTGTAGTGCTAGTGGACCTCTTTAAATTCTGTGAAGGGGGCGCGCCTAGTACAACGGGTTGTCAAGATACAGGGGCCCGAATTTTCGACGATTCACCCCGACCACTAACTTTCAATTGTACATAACTCCTGATACAGTAATCCGATTTTACTTTTTTATGCGGGTTTTGAAAAGGTATTTTAACAAGGTTTACAATAAAAATAATCAT
>CAKNYM010049247.1:78626-120523 GCA_932195095.1 Andricus curvator | reverse complement strand
AAAATTGTTCATGATAAAATAGATTTCTGTTCGATCTTAATTTAAAAAAAAAAAAAATAAAATAAAATAAAATAAAATGCATCTTTAAAATTCTACCTACCACTCTTTCTAGTTCTACTTTTTGCACCAGGTGGCGTATCGCAGTTTAACCAGTCCCAATAACTCAACTCTCTAACGCATTACTTTTGAGTGATATTCTGCCAAACACTGTCATTAACAATAAACGCTTAATTAGAACATTAGAACCATGCAAGCTGCAATTGGCATGCAAACATAAAGAGCTAGCACCCGTCCCGCAAACATCGGCCACCCAAATAGATGGCGGGCTGTGAAAATTTAGAAAGTACCGCATGTTTCGAGAAACTATTATGAACTTTAAAAAATAGCACGAGTAGTGCACAATGAACCATGCAATACGGTAGATTAAAGTTAAAAGCGTTGATCATTAGAGTAGTTAAAACCCGCAGAATGTAAGTACGTACCTCTTCAACATTGCGCCTTGGTATGTGAAAGAAGGACAGCAGTAATTTAAGCTTCACTTGAGTTTGTAGATCGGGAAAACAATCTTTGATGTTCCTTAGCACTTCGGCATTGAGTTGCGAACAAATTGAACTACCCGTCCAGCTATCGTTTGACGTTCCAAGCTTATTATGAAGCCACAACGAAGTATCACTATCCCTCACATTCGCCATATTGGAGTCTAGTGATTCAATTATTCGCCGCACTATGACGGGTCGCGCCACCTCTCTTTCCCGCGGCTCTCACATTTTAAATATTTTGATGACCTGCCAATTAGGTATTTTCACTTCAAACACCAGCCAACTTCACTTCGTTGACTACTGAGGGGGAAAACAATGGACCAAATGCATGGGACAAAACTTTATTTATGTTATATCTTCGTAATAAATAATAATAATTGCCATGTTATTATTTCATTAGATAGTAGTTAAAAAATAGAAACTATTTTTCAAATACATTTATCTCGACAAAATTAGTTTTTACGAAGATATTAACAAAATAAGGCAAAAATGGAGCGAATCCCATGCATTTGATCTATTGTTTTCCCCTCAGCAGTTAACGAAGTGAAGTTAGCTGACTATGAAGTGAAAATGCCTAATTGGCGATCAAAACAATTTAAATCCAGGATCGACTCTATTTTCTGAAATAAATTTTAAAATTTTTATGATTGATCGAATTCTTATTTTTAATCTTTAAGGAGTATTGATTTTACTTGTTAATAAAGGTTGGGCAAATATATTATTTATCATTATTATCAAATTGTTGAACTTTTAAGCCAAAAAGGCTAATTCTCGAGAGAACAATTGAATTTTCTACCCGGAGATAGGAATTTTTAACAAACAAGTTAATTTTAGAATCAAATCGTTGAGTTTTCTACGAGAATACCAGAGTTTTCAAACCAAAAAGACAAATTTTCAACAAAATAGTTGAATTTTTAAGCCAAAAAGGCGAACTTTCTATAAAACAGCTGAATTGTCTGTCAACACAAAAATATTATTGAATTCTTATTTTTCATCTTTGAAGGGTATTGATTTTACTTGTTAATAAAGCTTAGGCAAATATATTACACTGTGTTGTTAGGGATCGTCTATAATCTACGTTACCATTTTAGGCTATTTTTGACCCCCGCCCCCTCTGTTGAAAACCCTAGGTTTTGCTTACCCCCCCCCCCCCAACCCTTCCGCCGAAATGTAACGTTGACCAAAGTTCTATCAAAACATAGAAAAGAGGGAGATTTTTCACAAAAATAGGATAATAATGGAGGAATAAATTCTTTCAAATTAAATTAATGTAAATATCGCATATTGAATGCAATATTAAACACTTTACATTCCTAAGATTTCAAGTCGAAATATATATTGCATTTTCAACAGACAAGATTGATTTTCTAACAAAAAGACGAATTTTAAACAAAATACATTAATTTTCCACCAAATATATTCAACTATTCAACTATAGTTGAATTTTCAATCTAAAAAGGATACATCTCCAGCCAAAAATTGGAATAGTGCAATTTTCAGATAAAAAATTACATTTTAATCAGGAAAATAAAATTTATAACAAAAAAGTTAAATTTTAAGTAAAAAAAGTTAATCTTAAAAAAAACATTAACCAAGTAGTTGAATTTTTAACCAAATAGCTCAATTTTTAAACAAAAATGTGAATTTTTCAGCAAGAAGATTAATTTTCTACCAAAAACACAACTTTTAACAAAATACATTAATTTTCAACAAAACTGTTGAATTTCCAAGCCAAAAGGACGAATTATCTACAAAATAGTTGAATTTTCAACTAGAAAAGGTCAATTCTCAACCAAAACATCAATTTTCAATCAAAAATGGAATAGTTACATTGTCAATTAAAATAATTAGTTCTCAACCAAAACGAATTTTCAACAAAATAGTTACATTTTCAGCCAAAGAGATGAATTTTCAACCAAAATGATGAATCTTAAAAAAAATGAATTTTCGACAAGAGTTCAACCCAAAAAATTATTTTTTAACTCGGAAGATTAATTTTCTAACAATTAAATAGTTAAATTTTTAATGAAAGAGATGAATCTTTAACCAAAACAAATTTCAATTGAATACCAGAATTTTTAACAAACAAAAAAAATTTCAAAAGTAATCAAAGTAATCAAATTGAAGCAATTCAACAAGAATATTTAAACTTGTTTTGAAAAAAACATTTTAACCAAGCACATAGTTGAATTTTCAACTAAAATGATGCATTTTTAACCAAACATTTAAGTTTTCAACAAAATCCAAAAGGACGAATTATCTACAAAACGGTTGATTTTTTAACCCAAAAATATAATTTTTTATCAAAAAACTTAGATTTTCATAAAAATAGTTAAATTAACCAAATAGTTGAATTTAAACCAGAAATATGAATTTTTGACAAAAAAGGTCATTTTCAACCGAATAGTTTAATTTTCTACAAAATCTTGCACCCTCAACCAAACCATATTAATTTAGGACCAAGCAGTTGCATTTTCAACCAAAAAGGCCGAATTTTAAACCCAGAAGATTTGTTTTCGACCAAAAAAGACGACTTTAAAAAACAGTCATGCATTTTTAACTAGAAAAGATCTATTGAAAAAAATTAATTTTCAACTAAAAATGGGATAGTTACATTATTAGTTCAAAAATCATTTCTTAACCAAGAAAAAAAAACGAATTTTCAACAAAGTAGTTGCATTATCAATCGAAAAGAGGAATTTTCAATTAAAATTATGAATCTTACAAAAAATGAATTTCTAACAAAAGATTTCAACCCAAAAGATGATTTTTATAACTCAGAAGATTAATTTTCTTATTATGGAATAGTTACCTTTCAACCAAAGAGATGAATCTTCAACCAAAAAAATTAATTTTGAACCCAGTAGGTCAAGTTTTAACCAATTAGCTGAATTTCTGACCAAACAAGATGACTTTTTAACAAAATAGTTGCATTTTCAAAAAAAGAATGAAATTTTCAACTAAATACTAGAATTTTTAACCAAACAAGATGTGAATTGCAAACAAAAAATATAATAGTTGATTTTTCAACCAAATGTAGTTGATTTTTGTTGTTGGGATCTATTAATTTAGATCGGATTAAAGCTCAAACATGAGAAAAGGGTTAGAAAGGGTATGTTTCTTAAAAATAGAGGAAAAAAGAATTCTCTAAAATTCATCCTCGAATTCATCATCAGGGAACGTACTACATTTTTTCTAAGTTCGTAACGTTACTTCCACTGACCCACCCCCACACCCCCTGTTACAACCAACGTTTTTAGCGTGACCCCCTCCCCCCTTAAATTCGTAACGTAGTTTATGGGCGAACCCTTATATGTTTCATAGAACAATTTTAAAAACTCAAAAATAGGGGAAATAAGGTGATTTTGCAAGAAAATAGGCGAATCAATTCTTTTAAATAACATTAATTTAGTTACCATATTCATAAGATTTCAAGTCGGAATATATTGCATTTTCAACCAAAAGGGGGATTTTTCAACAAAATAGTTGAGTTTTCTCAATAAAAAGTTGAAAGTTTGAGAAAATATTTGACTTTTAAACCTGAAACGATGAATTTTCAACAAAAAAGTTAATTTTTAACCTAGGAAGATCAATCTTCAAGCAAATCATCGAATTTTCAAATCAAAAAGATTAAACTAAAACCAAAAACCGTTGAATTTTTAACCAAATAGTTGAATTTTCAAACAAAAAAGATGGCCATGCTCCTAAAAAATAAATTTTCAATCCAAAAGGATGAATTTTCTAACAAAAAAACAGATTGTTCAACAAAACAGTTGAATTTTCGACAAAAAAAAAAGACTTTTGAAGAAAGTAGTTGAATTTTCAACAAAATAATAGAATTATCCGCCAAATAGTATAATTTTGAACAAAAGGAGATGTATTTTCAACCAAAAAAGATGATTTTTCAACACCAAACGCAGTTGCATTTACAACCAAACAGGTGAACTTGCAAGCGAAAGAGAAGAATTTCCAACAAAAAACAGTTGCATCCTTAACCAAGTAGTTGAATTTTCAATCAAGTGGTCGATTTTTTAAACAAAAAGGATTAAACTTTCACCACAAACAGTTGCATTTTTCAATAAATAGTGGAATCTTCAAGCCGAAAAGACGAATTTTTGAAAAGACAGTTGAATTTTCAACCAAGAACTTTTCTACCAAAACGATGAATTTTCAACCTAGAGGGAAATTTTCTATAAAAAACAACAAATTTTCAACAAAACAGTTGAATTTGAGAAACAAATGACTTTTCTACAAGTCGTTGAATTTTCAAAGTACTAAGATGAATTTTCAACCAATTAGTTGAGTTTTCAACAAATAAAATTAATTCTCAACCAGTTATTATTTTACAACCAAATAGTTGAACCTTTAAGCGAAAGGCGAAAGAAATGTTCAACAAAGTAATTGAATTTTTAACCTCATAGTTGAGTTTTCAAACCAAGAAGACGAGTCTTTTAGAAGACAGTTGAATTTTCAATCTTATAGGACATTTCTATTAAAAGAGACGAATTTTGAACAAAAAATATCATAGTTGATATATCAACAAAAAAAAGATTTTAATTTGAAATTAAAACTAGTTGAGTTTCAACAAAATAGTTGGATCCTTAATCGAAACAGATTGTATTTGATCAAACAGTTGCACTTTTAACAAACAAACAAAAATTTCTATCAAAAAGAAATTAATTTTCAACCAAGAAGGATTTTTCATTAAAGAGAAAAACAAATTTCACCAAAATTGAGGAATTTTTAAGCCATAAAGGCTAATTCTCGAGAGAACAGTTGCATTTGTTACCCAAAGACAGGATTTTTTAACAAATTATTAAGCCGAAAAGACCAATTTTCTACACAAGCACTGAATTTTCAACACAAGAATGTGAATTTTCAACCGAATATTTGAATTTTCAACTAAAAACGACGAATTTACAATTTAAAATATAATATAATAGTTGAACTTTGAACTAAAAACGATCAATTTTCAACCAAAAATGGAATAGTTAAATTTAAGTTTAAAAACTTAATATTAAAAAAAACCAGCGAATTCTCAACAATGAACTTTTAACAAATTAGTTGAACTTTCAACAAAACCGTTAAATTTTCAAAGAAAACAGATGTATTTTCAAAGACAATTTTGATAGTTTAATTCTCAACTAAAAACGAATCATTTTCATCAAAAAATGGATTAGTTATATTTTCAGTTAAGAAAATTAATTCTTAACTAGAAAAAGGAATTTTCAAAAAAAAAAGTTAAATCTTCAACCAAACAGTAGAATTTTTAACTAAAAGGGATGAATACCGTATGGACTTTTCAAATAAAAAGAATTATCTTTCAACGAAAAATAGTTGGATTTTAATTCTTATTGGGTTCTATTAATTCACTTTGCGTTTAAGCGAAAAAACGAGAAAAATGGGAAGTTTCTTGAAAACACTAGAAAAATAGGAACTTTTAAAGGAAGGGTAAAAAGGGGAATAGGGGAAAAAGTGTGAAATCTGTGTTACTCCCCCCCCCCTCCCCTTCGTCACAAATGGTCACATAAATATGCTTTAAATAGTATGCTATAATTTATAACATTCAAATATATAATTTTTGTTTCAAAAAATTATTTAAAAAAAAATTTAAAATAGTGTATTTTGAGAATTAAATTTTGAAACTTTTGATAACAAAATTTGGAAAACTTGAAAAATAATTGAAATTTGGAACCAGAGTATAATTTATTTATAGAAAAAATCTTTCTCTAAAAAATAGCAGGTGTGTCACGAAAATACCGAAAGCATTGTTGTCGCTTTTCCTTAATGCCCATTGGGTAATTTGAAAAACTCGAAGGAAAGAATGTTGCCAAATTTACACACATAATGAAGAATCGAGTTTCAGTTGAGTAAGGTTTATGAATTTGACATTTTATTATTACATTTTCAGTTGAAATAATAAATTTTCCACAAAGAAAAGGAGAATCTGCAACAAAATAGTTGAATTTTCAAAGAAACTGATGAATCTTTGATTAAAAAAAATTAATTTGCAACAAAAAGTGTAATAGTTGATATTTCCACAATTTTTTTTTATTTTCAATAAAAAAACTGTTAATTAAACCAAAAAATTAAAATTTTCAACAGAAGAGTTGAATTTTCAAACAAGAAAGATTTTTCAATTAATGCTGGAGAAAAAAGCCTCATCCAAAATGTTGAGTTTTTAAGTTATAAAGACGAATTTTTGAAAATAAAGTTGAAAATGAAATATCTGCACTTTTAATGAAAAAAATTCATTTTCAACAAGTTAATTTTTCAGTTAAAAAATCAACTTTCAATAAAAACACTAAATTTCAATAAGAGAAAAATTAATTTAGAGAAAAAACACAATTTTCCACCAAAAAAGAATAATTTTTAACAAAGCACATGAATTTTCAACCATATATTTTAATTTTTAATTGAATTTTTAACCTAATAGTTGTATATTTAACCAAAAAAATGAATTAGTCACCAAGAAGATTAATATTCCACCACAAAAGACGAAGTTTTGAAAAAATACATACATTTTTAAACGCAAATAGTTGAATTTTCAACTGGAGAAGATTCTATACCATTAAGCCATTTCCCTTTCGGCGAGCCTCAAGGGGTAAGCGTGACACTACCCGATTCGGGTATAGTGTTTCTAGGTGGATAGTTTCTTGTAGTAAATAACTACAAGTGTGGGCTCACCACACCCACCACCGCCAACAGCAACGCAGTAGTAACAGACGGTCACCCATCCAAGTACTAACCGCGCCCAACACTGCTTAACTTCAGTGATCTAACGGGAACTGGTGTTTCCAGCGTGGTATGGCCGTTGCCGATTAATGTTCAAAAAACATGATATAGTTAAATTTTCACATGAAAAATTAATTTTCAATAAAAAAACTAATTTTGAACTAAAAATATTAATTTTCTACAAAAAAAAAATAATTTTTAATAAAATACATGCATTTTCAACCAAATAGCTGAATTTTCAACTAAAGAAGATAAATGTTCAATCAAACATGGAATATTTAAATTTTCAGTTAAAAAATAATTTAAACAAATTTTTAAAAAATAGGTAAATTTTGAACAAACAAACAGATTTTTTAACTTTTAGTAGATTTTTTTGTTTGCAAAAGAAAACAATTTAAAATATTGGTAGGTATAAATAAGGAAGATGTATAGATTAAATATGGTGTGAAAATAAATTTATAACAGTGTATTAAATATTATATGTTAATATGTTTATAGCCATGTTATTGCTGTGACGTTGAAAATGTTTTTTATGCCATCTCAGGAGATAGAGACGATAATATATTTGCTAGAGAAACCCCTTAACAGTGACAGCCCTGCAAATTCATAGTTCCGCACAGTTCCGCACAGTTCCACAATGGTTCCGTAATTTGCCGATAGAGTTTCTGTCAAATTGTCGATTGTCCGCCCCTAACCTAAAACACAGCAGAAACAGAAATAGAATAATCTTACAAGTGCAGGTTTTGTTTATAAATAAATGCTAAAAAATGGCCAAACAGACACTTTTCAATTTGTCAACTAATGAAGAGATTATAGAAGAATTAACAAAAGATTTGAAAACTTCCACTTTAAAAGAAGACGATATTCAGCCGGAAACAAAGGCGGAGTTGCAAAAATGCAGTGATAAAAATGATCCGTGGGAAAATATAGGAAAAGAGACTGAGGAAGAAAATGAAAATGCGGAAGGAAGTAAAACGCCTACAAATGAAATCGACGAGGATTTATCAGATGAAGAAACTTTGAAGGACAGGGATTTAAATCTGACGAATGTAGAGAAAGAGGTTAGTATTTGATGAATCATCGCTCCTTGTAATTTTACGCAATAATTAAATATTAATAATACTTACAATTTTGTTATATTTCAGATTTTAAAAAGTGAATCTGAGAGTGTGAAAAGCGAGGCTAATAAGTTGTTTAAAGAAGGTGAATTCGAAGAAGCCCTGTCGATGTACTCGCAAGCTTTAAAAATTTGTCCTCTCGCTTTTAGTAAAGAAAGGGCAATTCTTTTTGCGAATAGGGCTGCTGCAAAGTCGAAACTTCCGGTATGTTCTTCCTCAGAAGTATTTAGTTCATATTTTATTTTATTTTTTAAATAACAATAAAAAACAACATTCGCAGGCAAATATTTGTACAATATTTAATTCAAACTTTCAAGATCGCATGACTTTCAATTCAAAGTGGCACCAATTTAAATTCAAAGCCTCTAAAATGGTACAATTCAAAATTCATATATAATAGACTTTTATTTACATTTTATTTTATATTATATATATTTAATTTTATTAGTATTATTAATCAGTTTATTCAATATTATTTAGTTTATTCAAAGACTATACGTACATGAAATTAAATATCCATACAGAAAACTTAAACCTATTGAAATCTCATATTTGAGAAAGATCACTTCGCTCACTATCGAAATCCGCTGGAAAATTTAAAAAATTAAAAATATCTTGTCCTCGGTCTTGGCGATGAGAAAATTCGATTTATTTTTATGAAAAATGAAAATTCGTATTTTTTTGCGATAACGAGACGAAATACGAAAAAAGTCAAAAAAGCAAAGTTTTTCCACTTGAAAAATTCTAAAAAAAGTTTTTAAGCACTTTTGTCTGTCTAGCGTTCTTCTTGAAATTCCGGCTAACATATTAATAAAGTAGAATACAGTTGGATTTTTATTTTTAAAAAATGTTTGTAAAATAAAATTTTCAATTTGATAGATTTACACTTTTAATTTTAAAAGTGCTTACAAACTTTTTGATTTTTTTCATATCTCGTCTCGTTCTTGCAAAAAAATGCGAATTGTCATTTTTCATAAAAATAAATCCAATTTTTTCTTCTCCAAAAAGCGGGAACAAGCGAGGGGTTTTTTTCACTTCGATTTTTTATGTAAATTAGATTACAGGATTACATAAGATTACACGGGATTACACAATATTACATGAGATTACATAATATTACTACATGAGATTATACTAGATTACACAAGATTAAATAGGATTATATGAGAGTACACAAGATTAAACTGGATTAAAATTGAAAAAGGCAACTAAAAAAAAAGATGTATCAAAATCACTAAGTAATATAAGGGACTGCATCGTATGCACACACAAATTTAAAGATTTAATCTTAAAATTAATGCAAAAATATAATTTATACTTAAAAAAATTTCTTAATTTTTTTCGCGCCAAATTCTAGGTATCTTGAAAAAAATTTTCTATGATTTTAAGAATTGAAATGATATCATCAGTCATGTATTATAAAAAAATGAACATAATTTTGTATGAATATACAACACATACAACTGTAGTGTTTCCAGCTTTGAAAACATGTCAATAATCTTAACATATTTTTAATTGTTTAACAAATTTGTTCTTTATAAAAAATTTTTGTTACGATTTCAGCCATAGAAAAATTTACTTTCAAAATTGGAAACAGAGTTTTAGAGAATATTTTACCCAAAAAATAAGCCATCATTTATTATAATATAATTCAAACATTTGTTAAAAATTGGTAAGAAGCGATGGCAAGAAAAAATTCAGTTGTAAAAAACATTGTTAAAATAAATGTTTTTTTGTAAGTTTAAAATATTTTTCATTTGAAATGACATCATTAGTAATAATAAATTCAAAACCAGTTTTTCGGGTTTCAATCGTGTGCAAAACTAGGAATCTTGCCGACGTGTCATGAACATTGCAGTTCACTTCTTCAGGGCCCGAAAAACCTCCTTTAAATTTATTATAATGAATCATCGTGAAAGCATTAAATCTATTATTGAAGAACTCTACGGGGAGATTTTTCTTACTAAAACTAACACTTTTAGTAAGCTCAAGTCTTCTCAAGCTAAGCTACTCACATTTTTAGCTTTCTTAAAACGGTGTAGGGACAACAACATTGTCCCAAAATTCTTACAGTTGAAAAACCATTTTGGAACATCTAGATCCAAATCAATTCTACATAAAACAAGTTTGCTTCTCTTGAATAATACCAATCCGATTTGGCTCTCCGTCCTCCCGGGGTTTTTAAAAATGACTTGATTGGCCAATCAAGTTCGACCAGTCCCCACCATGGGCCTCTCTGGCCAATCACAGGCATCGTAGAGAATATATATAAGAACAACACACATGAAACTTCAGTTTCAGGTCAGCCCTGAAGAAGAGAATTGTAATGTTCACGAAACGTCGCGTCGGCAAGATTCGTAGTTTTGCGCACGATTGAAACCTGAAAAACCTCCTTTAAATTTATTATAATGAATCATCGTGAAAGCATTAAATCTATTATCATTAATAATATTATTCTGATTCTTAAAATAATAGAAAAACTATCTTTTTCAGAGATCTGTTTTTTACATTCTCATTCTAATGAGAAGGTATTGGTTTTATGTAAAATTTGACATAGTCGGTTTTCATCAAATGTCCACGTTTTGAGACCTCCTGAGTCAGAAAAAACGATTTTTACGAAGGTGTCTGTCTGTCTGTAGTCTGTAGTCTGTCTGTCTGTCTGTCTGTAGCCACGATAACTTTCGAAAAAATGATCAGATTTGATTGAGCTTTGGCACACTTTTTTATGGCCGAAAAATAGAGAACGAGTTCGTTAACCAGCTATTTTGGATGAAAATCCAAAAAGTGAGCACATTTTGAAAATTTTTGAGACCACTTTTTTGGAAGATTTGAAAATTCTATGTACGGTTATTAGTAGTACGTAAAATGACGAACAAAATATTCTTATGACTTTTCGTGATAAAAAAAAAATTACTGGAGTTATAGCTTTTTCAAAATTCCAAAAAACAAACGAAAATGAACATTTTAAGCCGAAAAACGCACGATATGAAAAAAAGTCAAGAGGAGAAAAACGTTGATTCCTGAACACCCTATAATATTTTCATGACAACTTTTTGAATTTTTCGAAAAATAAAAAATTCAAATTTTGATCGCACAAAAAATTAATGAAAAATCAGAAAAGCCATTTTGCTGTAAAACTATGCAAGATACCAGAAAAGATCATCTCACCAAAATTGTGCACCTAAAGAAGATCTACAAATTTCTTATCATTCACTTTTTGATATGACGCGTAGTTTTTGTTTTATTCGTAAAAAACAGCATTGAAAATAGAAAAATCAAATTTTCAGACGAATATTACCAGCTACGAAAAAATGACCGAAACAAAATTTGTTCATCCATGGAAGAGGTACAAATTTATTGTGACTCATGTTTCGATAGGATGCGTGGTTTTTGTTTTATTCGTGAAAATAACATTGACAGTAAAAAAATCAAAGTTTTGAAAAAACAATGCAAGGTACGAAAACATATAAATGAACAAAAATTGTGCATTCAAAAAAGACTTACACACCCCTAATCAATTTTTGTGGTAAGAATATATTCAAAATGAAAAAATTAACTTTTTTGATAAACGGCACAAGCTAAAATAAAATGTTAACTAATAAAATTTGTCGCCTCAATTATATCATTACTTTTCATTTGAAATCAAATACAAATTTAGTAATTTGTATATGAAGAACATATGACACGAAGCACAAAGTGCGCGCTCAGTGTATTTACCAAATCGCACGCCGTAAGTGCGCTCCAACTTTTTTGTTTCTGTTATACGGTTCAAATGATTTTCAAATCAAATATCGAGCGCGAAGCGCGAGTGTCTGGATGAGAATGTGTTCCTTAAGGTCGATAGAACCTTGAGTAAATAAAGTTCCTTTTCAGTCTAAAATAAAAGAAAATTTAACAATCACTTAATATGTAGAGGTTTTGATAATTTTATAATATTTGCAAACAAACTTTTTCTTTTCATCGAAGTCGAACACGAAGTTCAAAAATCTAGAGGAGCCTAGCGTAAAGCGCGATGCAAATACGCCCGAGCGCGTAGCGCGAGGTGAATACATAATCGAGCGCGAAGCGCCAGATAAATATATGATCGAGCGCGAAGCGCGAGATCCAACAGTCGCGCGCCCTAGGCGCGCTCAAACTTGCGAGCGAAGCGAGCCGCGCGCGAAGCGCGCCATGAGAATGTGCCCGCGAAGCGGGCAGATTTTTTTTTGTTACGATAACTACCTTGAGTTCTATGTTTACTCGAATGAACAATCAAGCTTAAATTTTATTTGTTTCTTTTTAGGAAAGTAAAAATTTTCAGTTGCATAATTTTAAATATTATTTTTCCTTGTGCAATTCAAATATCATTAAAAACTGAATGTCATTACTTAGGGAAAGTGTTTTTAAATAATTAAAATTTGTTAATTTCAAAATTGAACAAAATGATTTATCAGAATCAAGAAGAATAAGTCAAATATGAATAATAATTCAGATACTGCAACACTTTAAACGAAATTTTAACAAATTTTGTATAAAGTGCGTCACCAAATTTAAAAGTTTTAATATTCATATCTTAGTGAACAAAATTTTTCTGCTAATACATGAAATGCGGGTCATCTAAATTCTAAAGTCCCTTGAAAAACAACATACTTTGTCTCGAAACAGTCTTCATACGAATATATTTTAAGTGAAAAATGAAAAAAATCGATCGAGCCATTTTTTTGAAAATTCAAATTTTGATTTTTGAAGATTTTTTTTTGTAATACAAAATTTTAATTATATGTACGCTGTAACACATCAAATATGTAGTAAAAAAGTTCCTACAAACTATTGTGTCAAATGAAAACTTAGTCTTTGTATAGAGGTTTTTGTAGTGCAAATAGAGGTTTTTTGTCCTTAAGGTTATTGAAACTTCTTACTCAACAAAAACTCTCTGCAGGATTCAGTTATCTGATATTGCCCAGATATTTTGAGCAAAGAAGGGAACAAATCGATCGAGCCCTTTTCTTGAAAATCCAAATTTTTTATTTTTCGAGATGCTTTTTTTTGTGATAAAATTTTTTTCTTATATATACGCTTTTATTCGTAAAATATGTAGTAAAAAAGTTCTTATAAACTTTTGTGTCAAACGAAAACTGGGACTTTTATATAGAGGTTTTTGTAGCGCAACGAGGGCTGCAAACCCCTCAATAGAAGACCCAGTTTTTGTTTGACACAAAAGTTTATGGGCATTGTTTTACTACATATTTTATATATAAAATCCTACATAAAATAAAAAATTTTTGTCACAAAAAAAACATCTGAAAAAATCAAAATCTGAGTTTTTAAAAAAGGGCTCGAACGATTTTTTTTCATTTATCACCTAAAATATTCAGGCAACATCAAAGAATTAAATCCTGCAAATAATTTGCGTTGAGTGAGAAATTTAGGTTGAAGTTGGTTGAGGCTCACCGTGCCTGATAGTTGAGCAATTTAAAAAATTCTAATTCTAAATTTTGTAATTTCAAATCATAAAATCTTTTTAAGACGTCATTTGTAAAATTAAATCTAATTGACGAACGACACTAAATTATTTTTAAAAATTAAATTTTAAATGCAAACGTTCCAAGGGCCCCGCTCTTAATGTACAGAAAGTGGCTCTTCATCAAAATGTCTAATTATCAAATTTGTTGGTAATTTCAAACCTGCAGATCAGCAATTCGAAAGGAAAGTATCAGAAAAATGGAAAGTTTTTACTCAAACAATTGCCAAACTTCCAATTTCCAAAAAACCAAAACAACGGCATATTTTTTGTTTAAACTATTAGAGTAAAAAATACCTTTAAAAAAGCGCAGGAAGCGTCCCCTACTAGGGAAAATGTTTGAGTAAATTTTAAGGGTTGTTTTAACATCCCCTAAACATTCAGACAAGGAAATCGACTTTTCAACATTTTTTGTAAAGCTTTTTAGGGAATGTCGATTTCCTTGCTTCAGTGTTCAAGGGATGTTAAAAATACCCTGAAAATAAATTCAAACCCCTTTACAGGTAGAGAATGCTTCCAGCACTTATTTTAAAGCGATTTTTCGCGCCACTAGAATAATAAAAAAATCTCCCGTGATTTTGCTTTTTAGAAAATGTCGATTTCCTTGCTTGAATATTTAAGGGATGTTAAAGAAACCCTTAAAAATAATTCAGCTACTTTCCTTACTACGATATATTTCCCATGTTTATTCTGAATTGATTTTTGACCCCAATAGTGTAATAAAAAAATCTTCTTTGACTTTGGTTGTTAGAAAATGTCTAAATATTTAAGAGATGTTAAGACAACTCCCAGATTGAATTAAAACACTTTTCCTCGTAGCAGTTTTCTGCACTTATTTTTAAAGGACTTTTCACCCTAATCAGGGTGGCGATTTGACCGGGAAATGACCGGGAATTTAATTAAAAACCCGGGAATTTACTTCTGATCGCAGTAAAATTCAAGTTTTCATTATTTTAATAATTTTGGTCAACTTAGAAAAGTGATCTCTACTTTATCTACTGTCGCAGGGTATATGAGTGTTTTTATTAGGTTACGGATTTATGTATTACTCTTTATTTTTATTACTCTAATTAAATTATAATTTAATATTATTGAAGAGTACTTATTCTTGTTTACATTGGTTAGTAGTTGTTCTCGTGCATCCAAAGAGTTTTTATTGCAATAAGAAATTAAGTATGTACCTTAAGATACTTACTTGAAATTTTTTATTTTAATCTTCCGAAGTATATAATCTTGAAGAAATTGTGATATAAAATTAATTAATATGAAATATGAGTAAACTTATTTGTTCATGTGCAACTGCCATTTAATGCACTTGACTTAACCTAGAAAATTTAACAATTTTACCGTGAAAACCCGAGAAATGACCGCTTTCTTTTTATTATGTACAAACAAAGCTTGTCATATGAGAGAAAGAATTAATATTTTTTTCCATTATAAGAAAAATCATTTTGCAGTGTTTTGCTCTGTTGTGTTACAGGATGTTTAGAATGAATGTTATGAATTAAAATAAATCTTTGCGTTTTGCGTCAAATATGAATATGTTACTTTTAGTTGGCCGGGAAAATTGAAAAACTTGACCTGGAATTTGAAATCGTCCGCCGAATCGGCTCCCTGCTAATAGTTTTAGCAAAAAACTCTTGCGGATTTACTTTTTTGGAAAATTTCGATTTGCTTGTTTGAATATTTAAGGGATGTTAAAACAACCCTTACAATAGCTTCTTGCACTTTTTTAAAAGTGATTTTTAAGTCCAAAAGTTTAATAAAAAATCTCCCGTGGTTTTGGTTTTTTGGAAATGTCAGTTTCATTGCTTGAATCTTTAAGGGTTGTTGAAACAATCCCCAAATATCCTGTATACAAAAAATCTTTAATCTGTCGAGTACATGGGTGAAAAACGTGATTTTAGTGGGTCTTATCTAAAAAATATGAGGCAGTTAGCGAAATCTAACAAAAAGTTGTTGAAAAGGATAACATTTTAATAATAGACGATTTTTTTATTCAAATACATATAAAAATTGGAAGTTTGGCAATTGTTGAAGTAAAAACTGTCTATTTTTCTGATGATTTTCTTTTAAATTATTAATTTGCAGGTTCGAAATTATAAACAAAAATTGACAATGAGACATTTTGACAAAAAGCCATTTTCTTTACATGGTGCGGGGTAATTTTTTACTAAAATTATAAATAACTTCTATGCTAATGACCTAGTCAAAAAGTAATTACTATACGTACATAAAATTAAATATCCATATAAAAAACTTAAACTTATTAAAATCTTATATTTGAAATATTGATCCTGCTCATAATTAATTCGATAATTTATTTCCAGCTAGAAAAAGTGTCAGCAATAAGGGACTGTACCAAAGCTATTGAATTAGATCCAAATTATGTAAAGGCTTATTTAAGGCGTGCGAATTTATACGAAGAGACTGATAAATTTGATGAAGCATTGGAAGACTTCAAAAAAGTTTTAACCTTTGATCCAAGTCACACTGAATCCAACTGTGCACTTCGAGTAAGCGTTGGCTTAAGTAAAGTAGCAGTGTAATTGTTAACTTTGCAAAATACAATTTTTAATACAGTTTGCTTATTTTCCACAGAGGTTACCCCCGCTTATCGAAGAACGGAACGAAAAACTGAAGACAGAAATGCTCGGGAAACTGAAAGACTTAGGCAATCTAGTTCTGAAACCTTTCGGTCTCTCAACAAACAATTTTGAACTACAGCAGGATCCAAATAGTGGCGGATATTCTGTAAAATTCAATCAGAGTCCGAGGTAAAGAAATAATATTGGCAGTAGCTGAAAATATTTATAATATATGTGTATAAATTGTTGTAAAGATTAGTATGAGAATAAGGTTTAAGATGTCTTACAAATAAATAAATAATGAGTTATAACTCCATGTTTTCTACGAAAAGCTGTTTTCCTTTTAATTTCGATTTTCTTAAGGGCATGTGACACAGCGAAATACCTATATTGCCGACCTCACTTTATCAGTTAAATGAATTTTTTTTTGTACCTGAGAACTTTTAAAAGAAGTAAAATATCGAGCTGAAACTTTGGAAAATGTATTAGAATACAATAAAGTACGTTAAAGTACTTCATTTGGGTAGGAACTTCACTAAAAATTATTTCCGAACAAATTAAAACTGGGAGCCTATTATCACATATTTTTTCTGAACCTCGAAATTTTTTGAACGTTCGAACTTTTTTTATACATAAAATATCGGCCTCAAACTTTCAGAAATGCAAGAGTTGACAGGAAACTACGTTAAATGCCGTCATTCAATAATAAAAGATCTAAAAAAAATTATTTCAACTAAATCACATCCGACTCTAGAACGAGCCAGCTGTTAGAGCCTTGCGTAGTAGCCGACAGAGGTCGCCCTTTTCGTGCAGCGCCAAGTGTGTAGGGATTCACTATCACAACTCGTATAGTCAAATAACTAGTCACTATGGTAACTTCTAGTGATATCCCTAGCGGCAGTCTGACCGTAGAGTTTCCACTCTACGTTACATAGCGCGAGACTAAGCGGGCGCGTCGTCTCCCGCCGTCAAGTCAGTTGGTAGCCACTCGACCTGGCGTAAACATCTATTGACTGGTGCGTCTGCATCAATGTATTCTTATCTTGAATAAATCAAGCCGTTAAGTTTAAATGGCATTACAAGTTTAATCACCTTACTGAGTCGTGGGAAACACATGGAGTCAGAGTAATTATACTGGGTATAGATAATTCCCACATTGGTGACCCCGACTCGAACCTTTTTTTCGCATTTGCGAAAGTGACGCCACTTTTCATCTCTCAACCGGCGTCTTCTCAGCATTTGCCGCCAAGTCTGCCATGGTCGGGTTTTGATCATTTTTAACCACACACTGCCAACTCTACAATACCTGGACCATCCAAATTATAAATTTTTGGAAAACAATCAAAATTTGAATCCTGGAACTACACAAATTATTCTTCTTGGAGGGAAAATGACGTCATAAGTATACCACCTTTATAAGCACGCTACTGAAATTCGAAAAGCTTTTGAAGGACGCACATCAACGATCATCGTATATTTTGTTTGGTATTTAATTAATCTAACTCTGTAAGTTATATTTTTTTTATATATAATTTTTATGTAAAATGTGTCAATTTCCGATAGTTTTCGCGTTTTTCGCGTTACCAGTGTAATTCAAACTTTGCTCCGAGGAGCCATCTCAATTACGTATTTCGATACGATGCAAATTTTTGGTCTCTTTCAAAGAAACTAATAAGCCACCGCGAAGGCAAATTGTTTAAATCTTCGCGACATTGTTTTTGTTCGCTTGTATTTTACTTTCAATGTTCGAATTTTATAAATCTATTTTTAAAAATTTTCAAATCTGTAACTGCGTTCCATGTTAGCGTGGGTAGTCGCCCTTATCGACGACAAGGTCATGACGCACAATTTTAAACCAGCTTTCCTTCAACGATAAATATTAAAGTCACTTATGACTATTTTACGAGAATTTTAACAAATTTTGTTTCACAATTTTGTTTTGAATATTGCATTCGTTTTAACCGACAACTTTTACTACTAATTAGTACGAATTAACCCCCGAGTGCGCCGAATTTAAAAATTTTTTCCTTATCTTCATTTTGGAGCGAGAGTGTGAGTGGGCATTTTTCTGCCAGCGAAAGCAATCATTATTCCGATTTCTAGATGCCCTCTGTTCATCGACATTGTTTACGTTACAAATTTAACTGCTTTTAAGGATTTATCAATGTCATTGGTTTTCAGGAGTTAACAATTCTTTCTTTTTAAATTTCAATTCAACCATTTGCCACAATTTAAAAAGCCAGGATTTTAAGAATTTATTCACGTCAGCATTCTATAGAATACGGTAATTTTCCAGTTAATTTTATTTTAATGAGTTCCTATATTTAACATTTTTTATACACTTTTCCAATTTAATTAATTTTTGAAAGATTTTCAAAAAAAGAAAAAAACCAACAAGCTTCTTAATTTAACATTTTTGCATATTTGACAGTTTTACCAATTTTATTATTTTTAAATTTGAAACTTTTTTCTAAATTCTATGCCAACATTTCATAAGATCAATTATTTTATGTCAAAGATAATTTCTTAATAGTGAAATATCAACGGTACAATTTATTCACATGTCATCATTTTTTTTACCAACGTTTTTTGTACTTTTCGTGACAATTTTAACGTAGAGAGGTCATTTTCAGTATTCCGCCTTTTCGTACCGGAGAGCGGATTCTCTGTTATTTTCGGCTCGACATTTAGCAATCACATTGCTCCTAAGTATTAAACATTTATAAGCCTTAACAGTATGTGGCTGATGTTTTCGCATGCGACATCGTTTTAAAATTTTACATAAAGTCGCTCTGCTGCAACTTTTATCCTTTCGCAGCTACACTCAAGATTTCTTGGTCTAGTCGATTTTAACGTTTAGCAAGCCTCTTTTCACCACCCGAAATTACAAAAATTCTTTGGTTTGCCCGTAAATCTTAGCATCCCGGAATACATATTTTCCCCGCTCGCATTTTTCAACAACGGGAAGCTGCCATCATGGCTGTAAACAATCAAAACGGAGAAGCCGATCTCGGGCAGAACGAACAACCCGATCGAGGGCAAATTGGACAACCTGATTTTGCACAAATAGCCGCTCAGCTCGCCGAGCTACAAATTAACCGTGTCGACTCTTATCGCGTCCCCAGAATTCCGCAATTTTTCAGGGATGATCCGGAGTGTTGGTTTCTGATAATCGAAGCATCTTTCCACCAAACCAGGGTCAGGGATGAGACCACTAAGGCCCACACCGTACTCGCGCACCTCAGCGTCGATTTAATCGCGCATATTAAAGATATCGTGTCCAGGGACCCCCCGCCCCTAGACATGTATACACAAATCAAAAACCGTTTAATATCAAGCTTTGCTGTTTCAAAAGAAGCGCGCCTCCGACAGTTGCTCAGGGGCGAGGTAATGTCGGACGGTAAACCCTCCCTCCTACTAAACAGGCTCCGGTCCCTCAATACCGGAGGATGTGGCGATGACGTTATCAGGAGTATTTTCCTCGAACAAATGCCGGCGCATACAAGGCAAATTTTAGCAACCCTCGACAATCTCGACTTGCAATCACTCGCCCAAACCGCCGATAAAATCACCGAAGCATCGAAACCCTCCGAAATGAGTGTTTCCGCGATTTCCTCCAAACAAACCGATATAGCCGCAATTCCATCTCTAGCTTCTACCACGGTCGCCATTTCCGGTTTAACTTCTATGATGGAGGAGTTCAGCAAACAGCTCAAAGAACTCACTAACTCAATCCGCGAAGATCGCTCACGCCACAGGTCGCGCACTCGAAATCGAAGCAGCAACCGCTCGCGCAGCAGAAGTCGGGAAGGGCGCTGCTTTTACCATACCAACTTCGGTAATAAAGCCAATAAATGTGTCTCACCTTGCAACTGGAAAAAGCTTCCTCAGAAGGAAAACTAAAACAACCTATTCGCACAGAGACGGCCGGATCAGGTTCCCTAATATCAAAACGTCTCCATATTCGCGACATCAATTCGGGTCACATTTTTCTTATTGACACGGGGTCAGATATTTCACTACTTCCTGCCGACGCAAAAACATTAAAATTTAAACCCGAAAATTTAACCCTCTTCGCGGCGAACGACTCCCGTGTATTAACGTATGGAGAGAAACGCATTAATTTGAATCTCAACTTGAGACGCGAATTCTCGTGGAAATTTTGCATTGCAGCAGTGCCGAATCCGATAATCGGAGCCGATCTGCTCGCTCATTTTAGATTGGTGCCGTTTCTACACGAATCGTCCTTGGTTGACACGGTAACCGGAAACCAGGCTAAGGGTTTCCTCAAAAACGCTCCGTCTCTCGGTCTGAGCCTAATCGACCGTTCCGCTTCTTTTCATAACATCTTAGCGGATTTCCCGGAAATCACTGCAATCCAGCAATTTAACAAACCTCTTGTCGGCGGTGTTCAACACCACATTCTTACCAACGGTCCACCTGTGTCCGAGCGTGCACGACGCTTGTCTCCTGATAAGCTCGTAGCTGCAAAGGCTATTTTTCAGCAGATGCTCTCTGATGGCACATGCAGGCCATCGAGTAGCCCCTGGGCCTCGCCGATACACCTTGTTAAAAAAAAATCCGGTGAATGGCGCGTTTGCGGTGACTTTCGTCGCCTAAATTCAATTACCATCCCTGATAAGTATCCGGTCCCTCACCTCAATGATTTCACTGCCTTGCTCCGCGGAACAACATTTTTTTCCAAACTTGATCTCCACATGGCGTATCACCAGATACCCATCACGCCGGACGACATACCCAAAACAGCAGTCATCACGCCTTTTGGCCTGTTTGAGTATACGTCAATGACATTCGGCCTACGAAATGCTGGGCAGTCGTTTCAACGATATATAAACAGCGCTCTCGGAGATCTTACTTTCGTATTTGCCTATATAGATGACATACTCATAGCATCCTCAACTCATAAGGAGCATGAGGAGCATCTCAGGGTCGTCTTTCAGCGTCTGAAAGATTTCTCACTACGCATAAACCCGAGCAAGTGCCAGTTTGGCAAGTCAGAACTTGAATTCCTAGGTCACATGATCAACCAGGACGGTTGCTCACCCTCGCCTGAGAAGGTTCGGGCAATTTCCGAGTTCCCTCGGCCCAAAACCGTGGTCGAGCTCCGCCGTTTTCTCGGCATGGTAAATTTTTACAGACGAAGCTTACCTCATGCAGCCGAAGCTCAAGCCCCTTTGAATCAGTTCCTTTGCGACTCTCGCAAGAACGACAAACGAGAAATCCCATGGGATACTAAAAGTGAGGCCGCCTTCGAACGGGTCCATCACCTTACTGAGTCGTGGGAAACACATGGAGTCAGAGTAATTATACTGGGTATAGATAATTCCCACAAGTGCACGAAAAGGGCGACCTCTGTCGGCTACTACGCAAGGCTCTAACAGCTGGCTCGTCCTAGAGTCGGATGTGATTTAGTTGAAATAATTTTTTTAGATCTTTTGTTATTGAATGACGGCATTTAACGTAGTTTCCTGTCGGCTCTTGCATTTCTGAAAGTTTGAGGCCGATATTTTATGTATAAAAAAAGTTCGAACGTTCAAAAAATTTCGAGGTTCAGAAAAAATATGTGATAATAGGCTCCCAGTTTTAATTTGTTCGGAAATAATTTTTAGTGAAGTTCCTACCCAAATGAAGTACTTTAACGTACTTTATTGTATTCTAATACATTTTTCAAAGTTTCAGCTCGATATTTTACTTCTTTTAAAAGTTCTCAGGTACAAAAAAAAATTCATTTAACTGATAAAGTGAGGTCGGCAATATAGGTATTTCGCTGTGTCACATGCCCTTAAGGCCATGTGATGAGTGGGTCACGTGACCAGATTCCTACCTTACCGGCACTTTTTTTATTTGTCAACTTATTTTCACAGGAATAGCCACATCGAGTTGAAAATTTGGGATAATAAATAAGAAGCACTAAGAAACGCGGCTCTGGTCCTAAATTCTTATTAGTATAAAAAAAATTTTGTATGACAAAATTTTTTTTTGCTTTTTTCATAATTACAAAAATTTAGGACCAGCGCCGCGTTTCTTAGTGCTTTCTATTTAGTATCCCAATTTTTCAACTCGATGTGGCGCTTCGTGTGAAAATAAGTTGACAAATAAAAAAAGTGCCGGTAAGGTAGGAATCCAGTCACATGGCCTTAAGTCCTCTAATAATTTAATATCGTCGGTGAAGAAATAATACGAAAATTCGTATAATTATTTTTTAATAATTTATTTGTATATTATCGATACGGTTTGAATCTCAGAAGACGCGGCCGGACTGAACTAACTTTAATTGCAAGATCGTTGCATATGGGATTTTTTTATTCATTATAGTAGTCTATAATCCAACGGCAAAAACTTCTATGTTTAATAAAGAAAAAGTAATTAGAAGAAATTAAAGACATCACAAGTTCCACTAAAAATTAGTTTGAATTATAAATTATGCATCTTAGAATTGAAAAAATTGTATACAAGGTATTCATTTCATGAAACTATTTTTCAAATAAAATTTACCAATAACTGAAACTTCAATTTACAATATTATAGATGAACTTTTAAAATTTATTAATGAACTGTTTAAATTTACTAAGAATTTTTTTATACAATAGTTAAGAAAGTAAACAATATTTATGATCTTCATTGTTTATTTATTATGGTCGCTTTTAATATAATTTTGTTTTTGAAATTTTGAAAAAATGCAGCATATACCGATAAAAATCGTGGTAAATTGTGCTTATAATGTTTCAAAAAACAAACGATATTTTTGAAGCCAAGTATAATTTACCATGATTTTCACTGTAGTTTTCTGCATTTTTCCTCATTATTTCAAACTTTTAATAGAAAGGTTATACATTAAAAGTAAAAATAATATGCGCCAGTAGGGTGGTTCTTATTTGTAATTGGTGGATTTTTTTTAACTTTCTCTATTCTCATCCCCCAGTTTTGTTCGAATGCCCAAAAAAATCTCAAAATTTGAGCGAAATCGGTTAATATTTACGGGTCGCGCAAAGACCATTGATTTAACATGGGAAAAAGTCATCTTTTTGTAAATCCCATATTTAAACCGTGACAATATGTTACAAATAATTCAGTATTTCAGTATATTATTCAGAATTGATCAGAGAATAAATAATCATTAATCGGTCGTTGAAGAATAACCAGTCATCTGTTAACTTATTTTCAATTGTTTAAACAATTTTAATTTGTTTAAACATTTTTTTCAGTTAAGTCGCCAAATGAACGTGATTTCTAGACATTACGCGTTCTTTGATCAATGATAACAATAAAATAATTTGGTTAAATAATTTTATAATTATTTAAATAATACGTGTTCAAGTGCGAAACCTCTCCATAACGTACACTCACGGTGAACGACTTTCTGTCCGCTCAGGAGAGGTGTCCCAGAGAGTGAGTTGCTGAACAGTAATATGTAGGTACATTAGGGTGGTCCAAAAATGCATTGCAAAATTTTTTTTCACCCTAGAGGGCAAGTCCCCCCACCAAAAGTTTCCATTTCCGGAGAAAAAAAATCCCTAATTTTTTTTTTTTTCGAAATTCGAATATTAACACGTGCCACCGGGCACTTCAAAATCCCATTTAATTAACATGGGGAAATATTGGATTTTCGAAAAATTGAACTCATACTTCAGGGTTTGATCGAAACGTGCCAAACTTTCTAGGGATTGAAGAGGAGTACCTATGAAATAAAAGCATACTAATAACGTTCATTTTTAACCCACCCTTACCCCTCCCACAGCGCCCCAAATATGACCCAAAAATAAAAAAACTACATTTTTACGTATTATTGTTAGTTTTTAGCCATTTCCGTCGTCTTTTTCATACAAATAATTATTAATGGACAATTTAAATATTTTCCATGACTTTTTAAACAATTTGTTATTGTTTAAACAAATTTAACTTATTTAAACAATTATTTATTCCCAAAAAATTTGAAAAATAATCGTATTTTCTGATTTAAATGTAATAGTTTGTCATTGTTATGGGGTAGTGATTATTTTTTTAAACATTATGTAATTATTTAAACAATTACTTATTGTTTATTCTCAAAATTTCTAAAAATTGACCCAGAGATGTCCACTTTTTTCTCAAATTGGTATCCTATGCTACTTTTTGTTGAATAATTATATAATTTTGATACATTTCCTTTAATTTTTAATAAATTTCTATTTGTTTAAACAATTTTGATTTGCTTAAGCAGTTTTTTTCGATAACTTTAAAAAAATTAAATAAAATACATATAATTATTTTTCTGAATATTAACCATGTTTTAATTGTTTAAACGAATATAATTTGTTTAAACAATTATTTTTCCAAAAATATTTTTTAAATCGTATTTTCTGAATTAAACATAATATTGAATGATTGCGAGGAGTAATTAATTCTGCTAAAAACTTTATGTTATTGTTTATAAAATTAATTATTGTTTTTTTTTTCAAATTTCCGTCAAATTGAGTATGGATGGTTTACATCTTCTTTGGCGCATTAATAAATAAATCAAGAAAGTGATGATAAAATTTAAATTATAAAAGAGCATTTATTATTGCTTTCTTCATATTTTTACAATCTTTATCATAATTATATTATAAAAAGGCACATTCACTAATGCAAATTATGATTCAAGTTTCAACAGATTGCTTTTTTACATTTTCATACTCGTTATAAATATTAAAACGTGTCGCTGATTTTCGTTTTAGCTTCATACGATTATTTATAAGACGTATAAGTCGTATGAAAAAGACGACGGAAATTGCTAAAAAGTAACGATAATACGTAAAAATGTAGTTTTTTTGATTTTTGGGTCATATTTGGGGCGCTGTGTGTGTGTGGGGGGGGGGGGGTAAGGGTGGGTTAAAAATAAACGTTATCAGTATGCTTTTATTTCATAGGTACTCCTCTTCAATCCCTAAAAAGTTTTGGCACGTTTCGATGAAACCCTGAAGCATGAGTTCAATTTTTCGAAAATCCAAAATTGCCCCATGTTAATTAAATGGGATTTTGAAGTGCCCGGTGGCACGTGTTAATATTCGAATTTCTAATAAAAATATTAGGGATTTTTTTTCTCCGGAAATGGAAACTTCGGGGGGGGGGGGGGGACTTGCCCTGTAGCGCGAAAAGCGTTTTTTGGATCACCCTAAGGTACATATTATGCATACTTAATAATATATAATTAAGATAATAATACATTTAAAAGTATGTTTATATAATGTTTGCAATGAATAAATAAAATAATTTACAAAATAATAAATAAATTACACTGGAAATCCCATTTAAGTTCGGTTTCGGGCATGGTCCTATATGGCCTTCACGTAAAGCGAGCACAACATTCGCTCGCTTCGAATATACACAGGCAGGGTCACAATAAAGACTTCTGTTGGATTTGGAGGTATGACGTAACATGATGCAACTAACGCGCTGATTGCGGCCCTCTGTTGTTTGTCACGCTTGGCTGATCACATCCCCTCTCTCGGCCCCGCGGCTCCTCTCGATGGAAACCGCAGCTCCTCTCGATGGAAACCGCAGCGTATCAGTTCTCGGGACGACGTAAATGGGATTAACAGTGTAATAAGTCAAATTAATGAATTAAATAAGTTAATAAACAAATAATTTGCATCAAGAAAATCACAGTACGGAACTGAACTGTTTGATAAGTCTGGTGACTATACGGTTACTTTTATACCCCATCCCTATGTCTGCCCTCATGCTAATGAGTCAGGTTGTATTGAAAGTGTTCGTCTCGTAAAGGTAAATTCATATCTTGGCGGTGAACACTACAGATGACTACAGAGAACTGAACTGTTTGACAGGTCTGGTAACGACGATTCGGTTACGTTTATCCCCACCCCTATGTCTACCATCAACTATCAAGCTAATGAGTCAGGTTGTATTGAAACTGTCCGTCTCGTAAAGGTAAATTCGCATCTTGAGGATTAAAAAAAGTTCCGTGTCCGTTGCAGTGTCCGTTTGGAAGAGTTAGCATAACATGGGATTTCCTATCCCTTGGGTTGGGGAATCATGTAAAGTGTCCGTGAGTAGAGGTTTCACTGCATATGTTTTACCTAAAAAAAACAAAAAAAACAGGAGAAACATTGGATAAAGTTCCGAAAAGTACTTACCTCCGATTTATTTGAAACTTTTTGTATAACAATGGGTGGCTCGCTAATTAGAAAAATGATAGTGAAAATACCCGAAAATTTTATTTCCAAGGTCAAAACTCCAAAAAACTAACATTTCTATTTTTTCCGTTTATTTAATTGAATATTGAAAATTTACAAAAAAGTTTTAAGTAAAAGTTGTATATCTTCTAAAAATACACATTTCATGTTATGTACATTTTTTCGAAAAAACCATTATTTTTTTAGCAAAAAAGGAAAATTTTGGAACAAAATATAGAATTGCTTGTAATGGGACTTGTGGTATCCCTGTCTACCACGAGAGGGTGGAAACAGGAAGGTATATGACCTAAATTATTTGTGTGACCATTCACGGTGGTGCTTTCCCGCCCCCACGAGACTACATTACTTATGTGGCTAGTCACGGGGGTACTTTTCCGCCCCACACGAGACGTTGAAAAAGGGTAGGGTATCAACTAACATTATTTCTGTGACCAGTCACAGGGGTGCCTTCCCACCCCTCATGTGACGTTGGAAAAGGGTAGGGATTTGACCGACATTATTTCTGTGACTAGTCACAGGGGTGCCTCCCCCACGAGACATTGGACAGGGGAAAAGTATGTGACCTACATTATTTCTATGACCAGTCACAGGGGTGCTTTCCCGCCCCCCGCGTGACGTTGCGAAAGAATAGGGGTTTGATTAATATTATTTCTGTGAATAGTCACAGGGGTACCTTCCCGCCCCCCATGAAACGTTGGAAAGGGGAAGGTATGTGACCTACATTATTGTTGTGGCTAATCACAGGGGTGCCATTCCACCTTCAGCGAGAAGTTGGAAAGGGGAAGGTATGTGGCCTAAATTATTTCTGTGACCAGTCACAGGGGTGCCTCCCTCCACGTGACGTTGGAAAAGTATAGGGGTTTCACCAACATGATTTCTGTGACTAGTCATTAGGGGTGCGTTTCCGTCTCCCACGAGACGTTGAAAAGGGGAAGGTATGTGGCTAATCATAGGGGCGCCTTCTCGCATTATCCCATTTTTCTCGAAAAATAATGGATTTAGGCAATGAGTTTGAAGAACATAAAAGATGTATTTTTTTCGAGGGCTACAACTCTTCTTCAGGACTTTTTCCTCTCAAACATATATTGATCGAAATATAGTGCAAAAATAAATTTAAAAACACTGGTTTTTGGTGTTTTAACCTTGAAAATCAAAGTTTCGGGTATTTTTACTATCATTTTCGTAATCAGCGAGTCAAAATACGCAGGAATACCTAGTTTCAATTCAATCGGAGGTAAGTATTTTTGGCTGAAGTTCCGAAAAATACTTACCTCCTGGAATTTTCGCAAATTATAGTTGTTGTAACATTAGCCCATTTTTCTCGAAAAATAATGGATTTAGGCGATAAGTTTGAAGGACATAAAAGACGTGTTTTTTCGATGGCTATAACTTTTATCTGATACTTTTTTTCTCTTAAACCAACATTTATCTAAATATAGTAAAAAAATAAAAATATATAGTTTTTTAGTGTTTTGACCTTGAATATAAAATTTACGGGTAATTTAACTATCATTTGCGTAGTCAACGAGACAAAATACGTGGGTTAACCTAGTTTCAAGTCAATAGGAGGTAAGTACTTTTCGGAACTGCACCCGAAACATTTTATCCCACCAAATATTTGACAGAATTTAATATTTATAGGTAATAATTAGTTTTCTAGAAATACTTCTAAAGGCTTAGGTATATACTTAAATTATTTAAACAATTTTAATTTGCCTAAATATAAAATAATCATAATTGTGAAATTATTCAAACAAATCATGTTATTGCTATAATTTATTAAAGAACTCATAACGTCTACAAAATACGTTCATTTCGCAACCTACTTAGAGGAACAAATTTTTGAACAAATTACAATTGTCTAAACAATTAAAAATTAGTTAAAAGATGACTGGGTATTCTTTAATGACCAAATGATGATAATTTATGAAAAAAGCTTTCCAAAAGCATATACGGAATTATTTGTAACATATGATCGCGTTTAAATATTAGATTTACAAAGAGCTGACTTTTTCCCATGCCAAACCAGTGAGAAACTTAATGGTCTTTGCGCGACCACTAAATATTAACCGATTTCGCTAAAATTTGGAGATTTCTTTTTAGCATTCGAACAAAGCCCGGAGGGCGAGGTGAAAGCAAAGAAATTTGAAATGTGAAAAATAATCGCCATCTTAATGCACCAGCGCGCGTGTAACATTGCTCTAGCACTGAATATAATAAAATGAAATAAGATAAACAAAGAAGTTCAATAATATAAAGTATGTTACTATTTGCTAATATTCCGATTGAGTAAAAAATGTGAATTTCACGTAAAGTGGCTTTTGAATTTGAAGGTGGAGTTAAAATGAGAATTTTCCTATTAAGGCCTATAAATTACTATAGCTCTAAAAATTAAATTAATTTCCTGCAAAAAGGACTTTTTTACATTAACCTACATCCTACTCCCAATTTTACCATTTTTATCAGAGCAGTCGTCCGGCAAACGAAAGGTTATGGGCTCGAATCACAGTAGGGTTAAAAGGCGTTTCTTTTTTTTACAGAAAACTTTATTTAATTCCAATTTTCTTATATTTCCTATTTTTCCTGTATCTTTTTCTATAGCCCTTGAAAATAATTTTTTTTGCTTTCTCATACACGGAGAAAAAAACCACACTGTTATAGTAGGCTGAGCTCTTAATATTACAGCATGGAACTTCATGTGCGAAATTGGTATGAATTTTCCACCAATATTGGCATCAGGTTAGACATTTTTAGCATTAAATGTCCTATACCATAAAAGAATCAAGCGCATGCCGTTATTGCTGGAGTCACATGCCCTTAGAGCAGTTGTGCCTTGCGAAAATAGCTCGAACTTCGCCTTGCTACGGTTGTAAGAAAACTCATCCTATTAGAGTATGAGTACTCTTACAAAAGAGATATTAGGCCACGCCTACCGGCGCTTGCGCGTGACCTAATATCTCGTTTGTAAGAGTACTCATACTCTAATAGGATGAGTTTTCTTACAACCGTAGCAAGGCGAAGTTCGAGCTATTTTCGCAAGGGATAACGGCTTTAAAAGCATGAAGCTTTGTACTTTTTTAGGATAAAGGGATTCCTGCTTAAAATGAATGAATTTTATACCAAGATAGCAAGAATGAAACCTACGACAAAAGCATGACTAGTGCTCTTACTATTATAGGCATATTTTTTTCTCCGTGTAGTGTTTCTTTAAATGTACCTAGTTCCTACTCCCACTTTTAGAACACTTGAAACCTCCCGAACCAACAGAGAATGTTTTATAAAATTTTTCATCTCGAGGAGGGAGTAAAATTCCAATTTTTCTATAGTGGGCTGCTGAAATAATTTTTTACATTCTCATCCTGAGAAGGTATTGGTTTTATGCGAAAAATTACTTTCGCGGATTCCGTCAAATGTCGACGTTTTAAGGCCCCCTGAGTCAGAAAAAATAGTTTTTACGTCGGTGTCTGTCTGGTGTTGTCGTCGTTGTTGTTGTAGTCGTTGTAGTCTGTAAATACGATAACATTTGAAGAAATTACCTGATTGGATAGCCCCTTGGCCCACCTCATAAGAGTGTACAAAGAAAGGACGAGTTCGTCAACCAGCTATTTTGGGCAAAATTTCAAAAAGTTAGAGCATTTAAAAAATTTTTGTAACCATTTTTTTTTCAAAACTTGAAATTTTTATTTACGGCTCTTCATAGCACATAGAAATTCGAACAATTTATCTCAATGACTTTTTTCGACAAAAGGAAAATTGTCATAGGTACAGTTTTTTCAAAATCCAAAAAAAGAAACGAAAATTAACATTTTCAGCCAAGGCCAAACAGCGCACAATACGAAAAAAAGTCATGAGAAGAAAAATGTTTCTTTTTGCACGCCCCACAAGATTATCCTAACGACTTTTTGAATTTCCTCGAAAAATCGATAATTCACATTTTAATTGCACAAAAAATAATGAAAAATCCAAAAATTCAATTGTACGGTCAAACTATGCAAGATATGACAAATGATAATTGAATAAAATTTGTGCGCTCAAAAAAGATCTACAAATTTGATATGGGTCACTTTTTGATAGGATGTGTAGTTTTTGTATTATTCGTAAAAAATAACAATAACAGTGAAAAAATCAGCCGGATAAGTGGGCACATTCTCATCAAAACTTTGCTTATTTACAGAAACGAGCGTGGAGCGCGAGGTTTACATGATTTTCAAACCAAATATCAAGAGCGAAGCGCGAGTGTCTTGATGAGAATGTGTTCCTTAAGGTCGATAAAACCTTAAGTAAATTAGCTCTTCTTTTTATGTAAAACGTACATAATTAAAGCAAAAGCAGGTCATAACGATGAAGCTTACGAAGAGAGTATTAGCCCGCGAAGCGCGTAATAGCGAGCATACGAAGTGCGAAAACCCGGGATTCAACCAATTGGGCTCTAAATCTCTATGTCTTTGGAAATAATTTTTTGTTGGTAAAATATGATTCTTTAGATTTAGGGCCAACAGGGAATATTTTAGATAATTTCGAATTTCGGCGTGGGAGAAAAATTACAATTTTCCTGTATTGGGCAATAAATCTCTATGGCTCTGGAAATAAACTTGTTTTCTTTCCAAAAGTGTTTCTTTAGCTTAACCTAGTTTTTATTTCCAGCGCTGAAAGATTTGGTATATTTGCATCTTGCTAGGACAAACAGGGAATTTTTCAGAAAATTTTGAATTTCCTGATGGGGAAAAAACTAGGTTTTTTTTATTTTGATGGAGGATTCGTGAACGATAAATCCAATGGGTAGAATTATTGTTATAAAACTGACAAAGTTTAAGTTTCAGAAGTAACTTTTTTAACCACAAATGTAATCACTCAGTAATCAAAAAAAATTGTAAAACAAAACCATTTAAAAATCAGAAGAAAGCATTGTCATTTCGGAAGGACGGAAGGACAACATTAAGAAGACAAGGTACTTTATTATTATAGATTGTATAAAAAAATGTATTGTTGAATTGAAAAAATTTATTATTGAATTGAAAAAATTCATCAACAATATCATAAATTGAAGTTTCAAATATTGGTAAATTTTATCTGAAAAATAATTTGTTGAATTTAAAATCTTGAATCAAAATTTGGAGTTTCAAAGTGTATAATTTATAATCGATTTAATGCTTTCACGATGATTCATTGTAATAAAAGGAGGTGTTTTGGGTTTCAATCATGTACAAAACTACGAATATTGCCGACGTTTCGTGAACGTTATAGTTCACTTCTTCAGGGCTAACCTGAAACTAAAGTTATATATATATATATATATATATATATATATATATAAATTATATAAGGTCATGTTGATCTTATATATACTCTCTACGATGCCTGTGATTGGCCAGAGCGCCTTACCGGGGGACTGGTCGAAATTGATTGGCCAATGAAGTCTTTTTCAAAAAACCCGAGAGGACGGAAAGCCAAATCGGATTGGTATTATATCTATTGTCCCTATTGATTTTATCAGGGTGTTTTAAGATTTCGATTGCTTCTCGATGTTTTCTTGGAAAAATATTGTATGTTTTTGCGATGACGGTCGGTTTGTCAAATAAAATGCTATGTCCTGTTTCGATATGATACTCAGCTAGTGATGATTACGTGAAATGTTTTAGCCTTACTTTACTCTCATGTTCCTTTACACGTTGGCTCACCGCGCTTCCGGTTTTTCCAATATAGACTTTGCCACAGGAACAAGGGATTTTATATAGGGTAAGGAGGGGCAGCGCCGACCGGTGGGGCAAAGGTAACTTTGCTTATAACATCGCTATTATTTAACAATTTTCATTCTACTTTGCATTAAATAAATCTGTTTTATTATAGAGATAGCGTTACTTACTGATATCTTGAAAATTGACGTCGTAAAAGAAAAATTATGCAGAAAAGAGTTTTGACAACGAAAGAATGGAAGATTCGCTGGCAGAATTGTAAAGTTTTCGACGTTAATGGCAATACTTACAGTATGAAAATTTGACATTTTGACAGATAAAACAATATCACATTATGTCATTATAATAATTGAACGTAATACAAGTCCAAAGTGTATTTAATATCGTAAATAATTGAGGCCTCACCAGTGGGGCAAGCCCGACCAAAATAATAGTTTACACGTGCTTAGGTTATAAACGTATCATAAGTTTGGTCGATAAGTCATCGGTAATGTAGAACAGCCACTTATCTTCTGGGCTACATGCAAGAAACTCTATTATATATTATTATTTTCAATCCGTCGGTAGAGCGGGTGTTCTGTACTGGTACGGTAGAAACCTTTGCGCGTACTCCGTCTCTAGTTGAATGTCAACTAATAAGAGGTTATATCACAGCTATCACTATTTTTATTAAAAATAACTTATTCTTCTTGCTGAATATGTTTAAAGGTAATTTTTCCAATACATAAAATACCACAGACGCGGAATATCATGTTTTCCACTCTTCAGATGTTTTGATTTTCATAAAAAGCTGCGGTTGGCTTTGCCCTCCGGTGTGGGGCAAAGCCGACGAAATACAGCTTGTCAGAAATAATTCAATTATTAAATCATTGTTTTATTCATATAATTGTTACTTATAGAATTATGATGTACAATAATGTAGGACTCGAAATGGGAAAAAAATGGATCAATTCCACATCTTATTAACTTTAAAAAAATCATTGACTGTTAACTGGTCGGCGCTGCCCCTCCTTACCCTACTCCCTGATTACTGAGAGGTGCCTTTTTATCTTTAGGGTTGTTTAGAGGTTGTCCTATTTTCGCAGGTGGTTTAAATATGATTTGGATGTTGTGTTTGTTCAGAATTCTCCCTATTTGTTGTGTGATACCTTGGATGTAGGGTAGGATGGTGGTCGTTTTTCGCTCCCTTTCTTTAGTAGGTTGTGTTGACTTGTTTTTTTAGTGTATTTTCTTATTGCTTTTTCAATTTGTTTGTGTAATTGTTTTGTAATAAGATTTTTGTAACGTTTTGTAATTCCTTTCGTAAGTTATCTTTATCTGTTATGGAGACAGCTCTGTATACAAGGGAGTTGATGACCGATTGCTTTTGAGATTGGGGGTGGTGGGAGGAGGCATGTAGGTATCTGTTTGTATGGGTGGGTTTTCTGTAAACTTCGTGTCCTAATGTGTTATCAGATCTATTGTGAACTATTTCCTCCAAGAAAGGCAATTTTCCGTTGTGTTCAATTTCCATGGTTAACTATAGATATTAGGGTAATCGATTGATGAAATCGGAAAATATGTGTAGTTCATCTAGTCCATATAAAATTCCTTGGTCTTGTGGCAAAGTCTATATTGGAGAAACCAGGAGAGCGGTGAGCCAACGTGTGAAGGAACACAAGAGTTAGGTCAGACTAAAACATTTCACGCAATCAGCACTAGCTGAGCATCATATCGAAACAGGGCATAGCATTTTATTTGACAAAACGAACGTCATCGCAACAACATACAATATTTTCCCATGAAAACATCGGGAATCAATCGAAATCCTAAAACACCCTAATAACATCAATGGGGACCATGGAATAATACCAATCCAATTTGGCTTTCCGTCCTCCCGGGTTTTTTGAAAAACACTTAATTGGCCAATCAAGTTCGACCAGTCCCCATGGTGGGGCGCTCTGGCCAATCACAGGCAACGTTCATGAAACATCGGCAAGATTTGTAGTTTTGCACACGATTGAAACCCGAAACACCTCCTTTTATTATATAATTTATAATATAATAGTACATTGTGTATCGAGGGCGTAAAGAGGGCAAAATAGCCGTACGCCCTTGATACACACGATACTTTTTGTCCTACCCTCCATGGAAACAAGCATGTGAAGCAGATAGAGGATGTTTGGTGTACCTGACAATTTTAGATTATAAGTGAAAGGAAGAAATAGCGTACCATAGCGTACTTTGCGGAAGGGAAACTGTGGGGTCCAGCGATACAATTTTTTTCAAAGATAAAGATAATTTTCTGCATACTCTTACTTGCGTGGTGCAGTGCAGTGCAGTGTATGTGTAGCGGGCAAAACGTTTTATGTAGCGGGTATAAAGTTTCATGTAGCTGGCAAAACGTTTTATGTAGTGGGCGTAACGTTTCATGTAGCGGGCGTAAAGTTTCATGTCGGTCCGGCGGCAGAGTGCGCATGTGGAAACGTCACTGGGCTGGAAGCGGCTACATTACACCTGCTTCACGGCATGGAATGGTGCGCTTTTAAGAGGGGTCGACCAAAAAATAATTTTTAGTAAAAACTATGATGTTTTTAGATTTATTATAATTTTTTACATTCTCATCAGAGAAGGTATTAGATTTGTGTAAAATTTGTCCCCCTCCGTTTTTGTCAAATGTCCACGTTTTGAGACATTCTGAACCCAAAAAACACGTTTTGGCGAATGTGTATGGTGTCTGTATGCATGTGTGTGGGTGAGTGTGTATGTATGTAGATTTTTGTTTTGTTAGCACGATAAATTTCGAAACAATTGATAGATTGATTTGGGCTTTGGTATACTTTTCAAGGGTCCTAAAATAAAGGTCAGGTTCGTTAGACAGCCATTTTGGATGAAAATTCAAAAAGTGAGCGCTTTTTCAGAATTTTTGAGACCACTTTTTTTCCAAATTTGAAAATTCTATGTACAGATGTTCGTAGTACTCAAAAAGACAAACAATTTAATCCAATTACTTTTTTTGATAAAACAAAAATGACTGGAGTTATAGCATTTAAAAAATTCCACAAAATAAACGAAAATGAACATTTTAAGCCAAACAACGCACGGTATGAAAAAAATTCAAGAAAAGAAAAATGTATCTTATTGAACTCCCTACAATACTGTTATGAGACTTTGTTTAATTTTCTTGAAAAATCGAAAATTCAAATTTTGATCGCACACAAAAATAATGAAATATCAAAAATGCCATTTTGCGGTCAAGCTATACAAGATATGAACAAAGATGAATAGACAAAAATTGTGCATTCGAAAAAAATCTACAATTTTTTTTTAAATCACTTTTTGATATCATAAGTAGAAAAATTAAATTTTTAAACGATCAATCTGTCTAGAAATCAGCCCAGGCGAAGAGCTTCACAAAGTCACCGTGTAAAGCTCTCTACTCGGCCCCACTAGTATCCAAGGTTTTTCGTTCCAGGCGTCATTCAGTCAACTGACACTCTTCGTCATGCATTTCTTACAAACTATTTCTCGCCAGACTTTTCTGTCCGGCATACCTCTTTAGCTCCCTTCACGTTCATGCATTTTCTCATGTAAGCTTTTGTGTTTCTATGGCTCCTTATATTTCTTCGAATTATAGGGTCTCATTCACACATTCTAACCATACTTTTTCCTCTGTCTGCCTCTGGGTACGCTACCATTTACCTTAACTCGATATACCTACTTGTTTCGTTAGTCGTTCAGCTTTCATTCTCTCAATATGCTCAAACCATCTTAAAGAATTTCTTTCACATATGTCAACTAGTGTCTCCTCTACACCACATTCTTTGAGGATTATCTCATTACTCACTTTCTCCATTAGCGTTTTACCGCACCGCATGCGCAGGTATTGCATGCCAATCGCGTTAATTTTACTCTTATCCTTTTCTTGGTATGTCTTTTCTGGCACAAATCCATGGAATTCCTATATCTTTTCTTCGGTTATTTTCATTACTCTATGAATAAGTATTTTTTAATATATTTTACTTACGGTACTTAATGAGCTGATACCTCTGTGAATATTGCAGTTGCTTTTATCTCCCTTTCTTTTGCATATTGGAACGATAACCGCATTTTCCCAGTCATCTTGAACTTCTCCCATCTCGATACATAAATTTATCTACTCGCACAATCTGGTATGTATAGTTGTGTTGCTCTATACCTTCACCTCCCAATAATTCCTTAATAAAGTCTTTCAAAGCGTCCAGTATACCGTATGTATCATACAGCATTTCACTCTTGCTATTTCTCATGCTGACTAACTCTGTACTTCTACTTCCTTTCATACGTGAAGATTTTAATAATGAATTTTTCACTTTTGGGCCTTGCATTTGTCTCGTAACATTTTTCTGGAGCTTCACTGATATATTTTATGTTAACCCTCAAACGGCACACTTCAACTCAGCATACGTAAGCGGCACACTAGTGCGAATTGGGATTTTGTGATTTCAGCTGAATATTTTAAGATGGAAATAAAGTTCAAAATATGCTTATAAATATATGATTTTGGGGTAAAATTTCTCGCCCAATCCGTTGGGCCAGCTTAAATTTATTGAAAATCATATCAACTTATAACAAAATTGTTATTAAGAAAAGGTGTTCTTGAAAAATAGACATTTTCCACAAAAAAACATAATTTTTTCAAAATTAAAGGTATTGAAACGAAACTAACGCGATTCTTTATTTAAGTAGATGTTCTTTCATAAAAAAATATGCCAATCAGATAAAATTATATTAAGTATTTTTCCCGATGTGTCAGATTTTCGGTATTTTCGTATGAAGTATATCACGAGTGCAGGACAGCACGCATTGTTATTTTTGTAGTATACAAGCATATTATTGCAAAAATAGTGTTTTTCATGTCAAACTTTGAAAATATTCATATTATAATGACTTTATGAAGCTCTCCATGTGGCTGATTGCTAAAAAGATTGATCAGTGAACTGTGTCAGGGCGGTGATGTTCGATGTGAGGGTGAGTTAGGAAAGAGTAAAAGTACATAGAATATTTAGAGAAAAGAACAAAGTCTTATTACCTATGTTTTAGAAAAAATTAACATTATTTTATTGTAAAACTATTACTCTTATGGCAAACATCATTGAACATTATTCATTAAAACCAATGCATTCAACGCAGACAGAAGCTCTGTGATCGACGCACATCGTCTTCAGACTCCTCTGCTAATGCCTGTAGAACAGTCCTAGAAGTTTGCAAATTGTAACGGCGTCCTTACTCAGCCATTCTTAATATAAAAAAAATATTCTTGAAAAAATATTATCATATCAATTTAGAGTCTAACATTAGTGAGTAATTGTAAAATTTGTACTTTTTATGCAATATTTTTTCTGGTATATGAAATGTTATTTATTATTGTTTACAATATTTCTTTTTATTTATAGACATAGTTATGAACAAATCAACTTACCTGTTTATGAAAGATCTTGTTTTAGGCACAGAAACACCGTTTTACAATTTTTCATAAAACACGACTTGGCACCTTCTAACGGCACACTAGTGCGAATTTGCAGCACTTAAAACTTTTACAGTGACTTACTCGGCTGATCGCAGGCGGATGAATATCTGTTTAAGCGTTGTGTATTTGTGGGTGTATGGACATATTTAACGTAGTGGGGAGAGATCTTGAAAATAGTTCTAGAAAGAATATCAGCACTTTGAAATTTTTGCTGGTGCGAATTCGCACTAGTGTGCCGTTTGAGGGTTAATTAGAGTTAGAGTGTAAAAAATAAATTTAAGAAATGAAATTGTTTCATGGCTCTTACATGATTATGACTGCAGTTAAATTATTATGTGTATATTTTGATCAAAATTAATTCAGATAAACAAACTGAGGTATGCTGTTGTACTCCGTGATTGAATGTGCGTATAAGGGCACGTGTAGGAACGTTCAAAATTGAAATGAAGAAGTGAGTATAAGGGTCGATACAGGCCAGACAAAACCCGTGGAGCTTACCAAAAGCAATAAACATGAAGCATCTCCGCACCTATGTAACTACATATTTACAAGGCCGACGGTCGGAAATGCATCAGCAGAAAGATACATTCTCTTCACGAGCAGCCCCTTATGTTTCCTGGGACGTGCTTATCCTTTCATATACTCACCCTTATTCGAATTTCCAGAATTCAGAGCATGTCTGGCAATGAATTCTAAAAACATCATTCAAAGAAAAAAGTTCTCAATACTATCATCTGGTGCCAGAAGCTTATTCTTCAACTTAAATTCGAACTAGTAGGGCTGCTTCCATAAACCAAAAGGCCCATTTTCCGGTGATTTTTGATGCCCCTTCCATTCCCTCACCCCCCTGTGTGGACCGTTTTCCGACATTTTCTGTAGTTGTTCGCCACCATCCTAAGCCAACCATGTGGTTTCTGGAAGTGCCGGTAGGGGCCGTTAAAAAACTACGTTTTACTGTCAGAGTGTGTGGGGGGGGGGCAATATTTGTAACATAGGAGGAGGTGATAACGCTGTATGTGACATCACGCATGGAAAATGTAAATGTGAATAACAATATTTTAAAATACTTGAAAAATGAAAAGCAGTGAATTTATTTTACGAGTACAGCATTTAAATACGGAGTTCACACTCTTTCCCCTATTTTCCTTTTTTCACCTTTTTAAAAGAATTCTTCTTTCTTCTCCTGTTTTCAAAAAACTTCTGCTTTTTCTCCTTTTTCTATTTTTTGCTTAAATGCGAACTGAATTAATAGAACCCAATAAGAAATCTCAATTATTCTCGTTGAAGAATAATTTTCTGAACTATAATTGTAATTATTACACTTTAGGTCGAAAATTGGCATTTTTAGCTGATAATTCAACTATTAAGTTTTTCATTGAGAATTTATCTTTCTTGCACGGAAAAAATTTATCCGTAAAAAAGTCACGAACTAGTAGCTAGGTCTCGGATATGAGAAAAATTCGTCGGATATTTATGTATTTTCGTAAATAACCTGCGAACTTTGAGAAAGATTGACGAACTCGATGTGAAAATTCTAAAACGGTTCATCACTTTTTTTTTACGTGAATAATTACAAAAATATTACGAGTGATTGGGAAAAGATTCTCAGAGCACTCACGAGCTTGCCCGACAAATCTGGGAACTCGACCTAAGTCTCCCTGTACATGGCCCACGCACACACGCGCGGTGCGTGTGTGCGCTCGTATGTGTGCCTCGAGCTCGTCGGATGAGTGGCTAGAAGTTTTATAATACCTATTTTGTTTGGCCTCGATGGCTGCGCGTGTTTACGCACTCCTGGTTTATGTTTAGAAACTGGTGAGTCAGCAGTGTTTGAGGTTCGAATCTTCTGAGTTGCGAATTTATAAATTAATATAAAATTAAATCGCACAAATAAAATTTTTCCTCTTTTTATTTCAGTCTGAAATTTTCAGGAACTGTTCGTAGGAAATTCGAACTGTACGTAAGAAACTTCGATATTTATCCATATATTTCTCATAGAAATAAGGATTTAATGTTTCATTTTTTTATCTCGTATCCGAGACCTAGCTACAAGTTCGTGACTTCTTCACGGATAAATTTTTTCCGTGTGGTTGAAAATGTAACTCTTTTGTTGTAAATTCGTCTTTTTGGTTTGAAAATTCATCTCTTGCGGTAGAAATGTTATCTTTTTTGGTTGAAAATGCAACTGCTTGGTTAAAAATTAATTCCTTTTGATTAAGGATTCAACTATTTTTTTAAAATGTTGTCTTTCTGATGAAAATTCAACTATTGTGTTAAAGGTGTTGAAGAATTAATTAAATTTAATTAAAAATACTTCCTTTTGCATTGAAAATTCAATTGTCTTCTAAAAAATTCGTATTTGGCTTGAAAATTAAATTATTTGGTGCAAAATTCAACTGTTTTTGGTTGAAGTTGAATCTTTTTTGTCTGAAAATTGGACCATTTGATAAAAAATTCTTCTTCGTAGGTTGAAAGCTCAACTATTTGATTAAAAATTCAAATATTTTGTCGAAAATTCATCCCTTTTGCCTGAAAATTCAACTATTGTATTGTAAATGCAACTGTTTGGTTGCTAACTAATTTTGTTATTGTTGAAAATTCAACTATGTGTTTAAAAATTTAACTATCTTGTTACCAATTTAATTATTAACTATATCGAAAATCCAACTATTTGGTTAAAAAGTCATCTTTTTGGTCGAAAATCAACTGCTCTATTAAAATATCGTGTTTTGATGGAAAACTTGTCCTTTTGAAATAATGTTTGGTTAAAAATGCAACTATTTTGGTTAAAGTTCAATCATTCTTGTTTGAAAATTCGACCTTTTTGTTGAAAATTCATATTTGGAGCTTAATATTTCAACATTTGATTACAAATTCAACTATTTTGTTGAAAATATTTATCTCTTTTGCTTAAAAGTCAAGTGATTTCTAAAATATTCGACTTTTTAGCTTGAAATTTCAACACTTTCGTTAGCAATTCATCTCTTTTAATAGAAAGTTAAAATTATTTGGTGGAAGATTTAGAGGGTTGCGCCGATTGACTTTCGAACGGCGGCGGCGATTTGAGCAATTTTGATCGGCGGAGCGACGGCGCGCCACCTTCATCGCTTCTTAGCGGCGGTGGGGCGACGTGACGGTCTAGTTTAGTATTTTTTTTGTTTGACATAAGGCTTGGAAAATATAAAAATAAGTAGGAACAAAAGATCAATTTCCAGCATAAGATATTTATATCCGCAACCAATCAAAAGCCACCATATCATCCGGTGGAAAGAAATCCGGTACCATGTAAATATACTTCCGATTACGTGGATGCGCCGATACGCCGCCACGCCGACGGCGCCGAATTCGAATCAGCGGCGGCGCAGTTTTGAAGCAAGTTGGCCGGCGGCGCAACCGTCAAAGAAGATTCCATTATTTTATCGCAAACGTAATATATTTCGACTTGAAATCTTAAGTGGGACACTCCATATAAACTCCATATAAACTTTTTGCACATGTCATTTTTCGAGAATACCCCCCCCCCCCTTCCCTTCCTCAATCAAAAATAACTGATGTACGCTGATGTAATTGATGGGAAGAAACAAGTTATACTTATAACTATAGTTTCTTTTTTTCGGTAACGATAGTGGTAACGAAGTTACTTTTGTAAATAAGTAACGAATTGATAACTATATTTTTTCCGTGACAGTAACTATAAAATCTTTATTTTTTTAGTTACTTTCGAAATGTAGTTCACAAGTCTTTTTTTACATCAATAAATTTTTTTATTGTTTTTGCAAAGATTGTTTCATTTTTATCAAATCAAAGAATGAAAAGATCTCAATGCTGAATGCTTTTTCAAATCTAAAAAATGGTTTATAACCATTTATTGATGTTTAAAGGTAAAAAAGAGTACAGATAGTTACCTTTTTTGCAAAAGTGATTAGGAACTAGTTACTTTTAAAACGATAACGATAACAGTTCATTAAAAAAGTAACTCCATCAATAAATGGTTATAAACCATTGTTTAGATTTGAAAAAGCATTCAGCATTGAGATCTT
>CAKNYM010049247.1:50489-69877 GCA_932195095.1 Andricus curvator | reverse complement strand
CGTTCGAACGTATATGCGTATTTGACGTCATACGCACGTTGTTGCCAATTATCCGAGCAGTTTCGCCGTTTCGCATTTTTCGTTTTCTCGCTGCGACCGTTGGTAACAACGTGCGTATGACGTCAAATACGCATATACGTTCGAACGTCGACGCTTACGACTCTCATTGTGGACCGGCCCTCACAGTTGCTTTTCACCCTTATTATGGCGCAGGCGTACTGAAAGCGAGAAGCTACCACTATCAGAGAAAGAGCGTAGGCGTGAGAGAGCACCGGCGGCCGTCTGATCGGGGGCTGGGATTTGTGGTGTGCGGGGTAGTTCTCCGTATGGCGAAGAAGGGTTCCACGAAACCTTCAGTTACGCAAAAGTGGTGGGCACGTTCGATATCGGAAAACTTCTCGCTACTCGAGCACCATTCATTTAGTAAATTTAGTTCAACGAAAAAGGCCAAGAGAGGTGCAGCCACTGCCAGAGAGATTATTTTCGACAAAATTTGAGAGATGTGAGACTAGAGTGACCACGAAAAGGTGGTTTTTCCAAAAAAATTCCCAAACAACTAAGTGCTGGAGAGGATATCGATGCGGCATGTCTTCCGTCGTGATCGCCGAAAAGGTGGGTGAACCATCATTCACGTTTCTACAGACACTGACATTGTGAATGGTTACAAACCGGAAGTTGGTGCAGGGTCTTCGCGCTCAGTTTATACGAATCAATAAATTCAGCATGCCGGCGTGCGATAGGGTTTGCGGCATACTAAAAATATCTTTCCCGACCCCGATCTAAAGATACCACACTTTAGTGCTTAGGAAATGGGGGTGGTTCTCAAATTGGGGTTAGTTAGGACTGAAAATTATTATTCAAAAGAGGTTTAATTTTAATGTAAACTTTAAATGTAGTCGCTCTCAGACGGGCTCTAACCCTTCATTTAGATTGAAGATGGTTTTGTTTCAAGTTCTGAAATTGGTTTGGATAAGCTCGGATTAAGATTTCTCGATAAGATTGTTCCTTATAGAAAGGAGTTGAGGATTTGAGAGGGTTTAGTTGTAGAGAGGGAGAGAGAAAACTTTAATTTATGATGTAATTTTGCTAAAAGTAGATAGCTATTTTGTACTTCCTTCAGTTATTTTGATGATTATTTGAAGAGAATCGGGGGTGAAGTGAAGACTGGATAATTACTGATTTAATCACATTCACTCGATTTTTCACTCATTCAGACCAAATTCTGAGTGCCATTCATCAATTACAGCTAGTATCAATTTCTCTAATATGAATCCGAACTTCTTTTCTAAACTCCGACTAAAATTTTCTGAAAACTTTTTTAATCAAACTTCTCACCTTAGCCCTCGAGCCCTTCTTATTGGTTCTTTTAAAGAAAGCTAAAACTTTTTCATCTCCTAATATCTTTTATCCTTCAATTCAGTCAACTGAAATTTCTCACACTCGAGTCGAACTGTAGAAGGGTTCATTGTTTTTTTTCATTGAAATAAAAGCTTGAAAGGGATTTGTCTCATTGCTATAATAATAATAATAATACTACGAAAATTCGATTGTTAGAATCCCACTCTCTTATTGAGTATAAATATAAATTTAATCATATAGAGATTAAAGTTGCTATATATTCTCACCTACCAAATGTTGGATATGCATGAAAGGGCACATACATCTATATGCATGTGTGTGTGTATGTAGGTTGAATGGACAGTAAGGGAAAAGGGGGTAAGCTGTGAAAGCGGTAGCTATATGGTCATGACTCATGACGTTTAACGATCGACAAAAGCCTGAAGCCACATTTTTGTAAGCAGCCTCTTGTTCTTTCCACTTTTAGCCCTATAATTTGTTTTTTTTTTCTCTCCTGAATTTGATATTTTATTACTCTAATTAAATCGATTAAAGGGACTGAAGAAGTGACATCTGGGTTCTCGTTTCAGTACCATGCCTTAGGGCTAATAAAACCCTTTTTTTTATTTATTAATACTTCATTAGTATCACTATTCTAAAATTTTGGACTAATTTTCCGGAGAAATAAGATAATATTATAATATATGTATATAATATATTATAATAATATAATATATTAGAGTAAAAACTTTGAAGCGATTCAATTGTAGCTTAAAAATGTTATTCATATTTCCAAAAGATCAAATTCGAAAGGGATTAATAATCTAGGATGAATAATAAGGCTTTCAAATTAAAGGGAACATTATCATAATAATGAAATCTATAAATTTAATTCATAAAAAATGCATTAAAATAATCAACAAATCATCAATTTTCGAGCCTCAGCATTCAAAAGAGATTGAATTATAAGGTCTTTAAATATTTCAAAACTGAAATTCAAAGGAATAAGATTGATCAATTTTACATCTTCATATAAAGTTCACGGCTTCCAAATTTTAATTTCTCCAACCCTTAGCATGGGAGTGTGACTTTTTTACACACACGTTTAAATTAAAAGTCAATTTTTGTAATCAATCCAAAATTTAGAAGAAGACACATTTTTAATCTAAAGGTTAAGGATCTTTGCCAAACAAATGATAACTTTTTCCAATAAGTTTCCAGATTTCCTTTAATTAATCGTTTTACGTAAATACTGTTTTGAAGAGTTTCAAAGATTTTGTTACTATTTGAACAAATGGCAAATTGAAAAGTATAAAAAAAGTATGAAATAATATTTTTGGACACATTCCTCCATTAATTAACAATACAATTGATAATTAAACAATATTCAAATTCTGGAAGCGCACTCAAATAAGTCATACAAAAAATAACTTGAAGTATATTTTAAGTACATAAAGAAACATTTTTAAGTTTGGAGATCTACTTGAATCCAAAATTTGTAGACTTTCAGCTAGGAGCGTTTAATGTTATTAACTAATAATTGAATTTAAACAGGGATTTTGGACCCATAACTATTTATATTTTTTTTACTAAAAGACTTGTATATACATTAGAATATTGATTGTAGTATTATGAATTCTTTTCTCGGAAATTTCAGTTTGTCAAATTTAATTTGTTCCAAAAAAGTAGCTTTTATTCTTTCGGAATATCGAGAACCATTTAGTTTTGCTAGCCTTAAATAAATTAATCATATCAAGTATTTAATTCGAATTTGATGGAACTTAATGTCCATCGAAATTCTAACATTTACAGGCCCTGCATTTTTAAATTAGGAAAATAAAATGAAAGCTATACTTTCTTAGAATATTTTTATTCGGCTCTCATTTAAGCCAGTTAGGAACTAGATTTTATGCACCCTTTGATATCCAAAGCGCACCAAATAATTAAGTAGATTATGTTAATGAAGCTGAGTATATCTCATGCCAGAGACAGTGATCATAGAAAGATTAACTGATTTTTCAGAAAAAGCAAGAGGCAGTATTTTAAATTGACTTCTCATGATAATGAGTCTTTTGGTCGTGAGTCGGTAGCTTTAAGATGAGTAATTGCTGCATAATGCAAAAAAGCAATGATCAAAGTGTGTGGATTTACTACTATGTTCAAGATCGATATTTGCTCTCTAAATTTGAATCAGTGAGATTTTACTGTTCGTCAGTGAAAATCAGTGGTATAGTCGAGGCCTGGCAATCCTGGCGCCGCCAAGGTATTTTTTTCGAAGGCTTAAGAATTTTATTTTAAGACAGTACGGAACCCACTTTATGTCAGCAATACGTTATGAAAATATATTTATGGGACTGAATCATGGATTATATTATTATTCAAAATTTCCTGACTACAATGAATCATGTTTGTGGGATTTTCCCAAGTGGTAAATTCATACTGTATGAGGTACTGGTCTCAAAATATACATAACCTAATGTGAGCATTACTTCTTCTAATTGTAAAAAGAATGATTACTGGGACAGGCAGCTTCAATAACTATTTGAAATAGTACAGTTGAACTTGCAAGCTGTTGTGAATAACTAATTTTCATAGTAAGCAAAGAATTGTGAGTTTGAATTTTGTCAGTGAGCTCGATCTCTTTCTTCGCATTGAAATAAGTGCTAAGCGAGATTGTCAGTCTTATTCTTTGAAATAGTAAGTAAATAAGTTAATTGGTAAAAGGATTTTATATCATTTTTTGATGCAATAATTAAAAATCAATTTTTAATAAAATTTTAGTTCAAATTCATTTCCAATTTTAACGTAGTAATAATTATTTCAAAGTTTTCGCATTGATATTTCTTAAAATTATTAGCGTGTAATGAAAAAAATATATTTTCTTATTTTTTCGGATTTTTAGCAAAAAAATGTCTGTCATCGCGATTTTTCATTTTCTCGAAACCCAATAATTTTTTTGTATCAAACTTTTTTTATTCTAATTCAGCATCCCTATATCTCGGGAGCAAGTTTTTATCTTTGCCAAAAATTCGATTTTGAATCGCTATCCAAGGTCAATTTTGAAAACCTATGTAATTTAAATCTTAAAATTATCAGTCGAATTTTTCGGAATTGGCTAATTTTCTTACATTGAACTTTAATTATCCTTATTCAGAAACTAAGTTATTGAGGTTGTCAATTTCCACATCCATTTCTTTGAACCTGGACAACGTTTTTTTCCGACTTTCTTGGCCTCAATTCAGAAACACTTTAGTTTGAGAGTGGACTTTTGTCTTATCTTTAAATAGTGATTACGATTTTACATATTTCATATATTATCACGTTGTTTAACCTATTTTTCATTGATTTATTACTTATCTAAACGATCGTAGCGTTTTTAATGAAGGGAGATCATTATAAAATGAAATAAAATTTCAAAATCAGAAAATTTCATTCGAAAACAATTTTTCAAATCTCAATTTCTAATAATAAAAAACATTTTTATATATGTAAAAAAAAAAGAAATGATTATAAAATGAAATAAAATTTCAAAATCAGAAAATTTCATTCGAAAACAATTTTTCAAATCTCAATTTCCAATAATAAAAAACATTTTTATATATGTAAAAAAAAAAAGTTTAAATAATTTTATAATAATACATATAAATTACTCATAATATATTCAGGATGTGAGTTAATACTTCTAAACAAAATATTTTACCCAAGCTCGTTTCAAAATATTAGATAACTGTTTCAAGAGATTAATTAAAAAAAATTTAATAAAACCTTTTAAACCTGTACCTATTCTTATCTAAAATGGGTACAAAAAAATACCGATGAAACTGAGCATGACACATATATTTCTTAGCTGGCCACGTTTTTCTCGGAGAAAACGCCTGACCGAGAGTTTTTCAGAAATATCTAAGCGGTTCGATATCTCCGTTGCCTAATGCGTGCGCTAGATTTCGGTTCAGGACAGATGTAGGTAGTTAAGTTAGGGTTCGTATCCCCAGCAGGGACGATTTTTCAAAGCGTTGGAGCGTGCTATATTATATTTGCAAGTCACTGTGCGTGCAATTATTTAATAATAAACGTAAATTAAGTGCAGTCATCATATATTTATAAAATAATTTTTTTCTTTTCAAATCGACCGACATTTTACACCATTTTTGTTGTCGAAAGTTTCGAGGTAATCTAATTATAAATCGTCCACAACGTGAGAACTTCTGCGTACACAATGCGAAATCGGCACAGTTACTGTTCACACTATATAGTAGTAGGATTATTACGCAAAAGACTAATCTTCCTCTTGCTGAGTGATGATGATGATTTAAAACTGTTCCTATACTTTCAAGAATTAAAATTCAATAACTTGAATCCAAAATGGTAATTTCAAAAAAATTTACCAACGAAAAACTGCGATCCATTTTCTGATAGTTAGAGCTATTGCTGTAGAAAGTTCTTCTAACGATCTACTTTTTCCCGTGAATATGTCAATGTGCAGAGATGAGATGAGAGATATTACATGAAGATGACTAACATTTGAGATAGGCCAGCTTTACCCAATACCCAATCAAAGTCACCCCTAAAATCTTTACTTTTCCCTCCCTATATTTCTACTTCAAGTATTGTGTTCAACCCTCGGACTGTAGATATGTGGAGGAGTTTCCTGATCCCTTAGTCCATTAAGAAGAGAAATTGATCTCCTGGGCGACAAACATTTCTCCCACGGGTAAAAAAAATGTCTTAAGTCCTAGTAAATATAAACGAGGGTCATTTTTATGTCATAAATATGTCGATTAGTGCGAGAGATGTCTTTAGATTATACTCAGTAATATTTATAATGATTTTCTTATGAATAATAATTATATTGATATTATTGAAAGCCAATTCAAGTACGGATTACAAATATTTCAGAACAATGGCAGTATTATTTTCCATTTATGAGAAATATTCATGGTAAAAGGTTCCCAAGTTTATCCAACTACTTTTACATAAGAAACCTTTTAAAGATAAAGAAAAAAAACAATACAAAAATGGACAATTTTCAAAATTAAATTTTCTAATATATTGTATTATCTACGAAGAAAATTGAAAGAACTGCTTTTTTGAGGTTAATTGAAAAAAATACTATCTAAACACCCCTTCGAAAATGGAAAAGCCTAGAAGATGTGATCTTTCCAGTATTCAGTCTTAACAAACTTGTCAAAATTGTCTGCAATCAAAATTTATTTCTTCATAGTTAAATTTTTGAAAAATGTAGGTATAGTTTCATCACAAGATCCATTTGCAATTATCCGCAAGATTCATGTTTTCAAAACAATTTTTTATTTTCAACAATAATTAGTAATAATATTGAGTTCTAGCAGTGAAAAATCTGCTTGAGTTATGACAGAATTGTATCTTTTTAACTATATTATATATTTCTTTAAGTTTTGCAGGCATAGTTTCACGAATGAAAAATTTTTATTCCAGAAAATTTTATAACATTATTTTAAACAATAATATTTGTTATATACTACACTTTTTGCGTTCTGTAGCATTATTTGTATCAAAATTTCAAATAATCGTACTACATAGAAGGAAAGTCTATCATCAGTTACAAATTGTTTACAACGCTAAATTAATATTTCATATAACTAAAAAGTATTCAATTTTAGGGTAAGATTGGTGTTGATACATTATTTTAAGAAGTGATTTTTCTGTTAAATTTTACAGTCAATTGTTTTTCAAATCTACGTTTATTATATGTTGAGTTAAACAGGGAACTAAACACTTTTTGCTGGTCTTTCACAAGTTTTATCATTATACCACAAACTACTATCGACACTTAGTTCAGTAAAAGTTTAATGATGTTTGCCACTTCGCATGAGTTTCAAATCAAATTATTAATCGCCGTTCAACTTACTGTCTAATAATATGAGGTAGATAAGAACTCAATTTGCTAGGAAAATCTAAACATTATTAAAATTATTATGAAATTCAATAAATTGTAAAATGAAAAATACCCTTTACTTTAAAAATAATAATATTAAATATATTTTTCTAAGTTGATAAAAGTGTAACTTTCGTTTGATATTTTCAAAGCATTTTTATTGACTTCAATTCTCATAAACGAAATTTTGTTAAAATCAATGTTGAAGAAAGTGTTACAAGAGAGAAATTGCATGTACCATTTTCTACCGTGCAAACCATATTACTGACGTATAGTAAATTGTACCCTTGTGGATATACTATATCTTGAAAGTGGAGCGCATACTGTCATTATTTTTAATATATATGTTGAATAAAAAAAGTATGCTTTCAGGTTCTAGATATAGATTATGTGATCAATATCTTTAAATTTTCTTATAACCTTATCAGAGAATATTTTAGAACAGAGTCAAATTCAACAAATTAAAATCGATTAAGATCTATTAGAATTATTAACATTTCTGAATTCAGCCAATAATTTTAAAACAACTTTAGTGAATGACTGTTTTCACGGATATATTTGATTATACACAATAAAGCATCCATTGTACTGATAATTTTTACTTGGCGGAATTTTTTGCATCTTAGATGTTTTTGGTAAGATTTCACTTCTTATTAATTGAAATTTGTTATTAAATAAAATACTCGTTCCAAAGTAATAAAAATGTTTAAAACTCAATATAATATAATGCATATAATATAATATTTAATGGTATATATATATATATATATATATATATATATATATATATGCCAACGGCCATACCACGTTGAAAAAACCAGTTATCGTCAGATCACTGAAGCTAAGTAGCGTTGGGCGCGGTTAGTACTTGGATGGGTGACCATTCGAGAATACTGCGTGCTGTTGGCCCACCGTGGACGTGGTGAGCCCACACTTGTAGTAGTTATTTACTACAAGAAACTATTCACCTAGAAAAACTACCCGAATCGGGTAGTGTCACGCCTACCCTGAAAGGGAAATGGTTTAATGGTATACTACTACTACTATATAATTAATATTGATATTCTAATTGAAAATATAATTCTAAACGGTTTTTCCATTTTCCACTTTCCTAGAAATTCAACTATAACGTAGTTATGTTGGAAATGTGGTAGACTAGATGTTGTGAACACGACGTGCGGAAGGTAAAAAATTAAAAATAATTTTTCAAAAACTAGCTTTTATCAAAATATAGTAAAAACAAACAAAATAACTTACTCCGAGAAGGTGGGTTGAAATAATAATACAATAATAAGGTGACTAAAAATAAAAGCGTGGGGCGTAAATATGGAAATTTCTTTCTCATGTGAATGCAGTGTTCAATATTTACTCCACACGATTTTATTTTTACTCACGTTATTATTATATTATTTCAGCTCCCCTTTTCAGAGTCTATTACTTTGTTTCTTTTTACTGTATTTTAATAATACCTTATTTTTTCAAAAATTAAAAAATTTTTTTTGCTTTTCAGTCTTTTTCAAATGTTTCTTTCTCAAATGTACACTGGAAATCCCATTTAAGTGCGGTTTCGGGTCTGGTCCTAAGTGGCCTTCACATAAATGGAACACATCATTCGCTCGCTCTGAACGTAAACAGCTAGGGCCGCATGCACAATTCATGTTGGATTTGGAGGTATGACGGAGCACATTCTCCCTTTCGGCCCCGCGGCTCTTTTTACCACGAAACCGCCGAGGCATCAATTCTCGGAACGACTTAAATGGGAGATACCTAAATGGGATTTCCAGTGTATCTCAATTTCAATCATTTTAATTTATGTGTTGGAACTCCGTCTATAAGGGAGGAAAGGTGAGTTTGGGATGAATCAAATCTGAATTCTACTCTCCAACAACAATTGAGAAGGGTGGGCAACAAATCTTTTTATATTACATCAATAATAATTGAATAAACAAAAAACAAAGTCATTTACTGAATAAAGAGAGCAAAGTTTTTTTATTACTTGGACAAAAAAGTCAGCCTAAATTTTAATTGACAGTGCGCTCCGTTGAAATAGAATCTAATATAAAGAAAAAAATCGTGAAAATGAACAAAAAAAAAATAAAAGTCTTACGTAAGATAACCGCCCCCCCCCCGCGGTAACAGATGTGATTTAAATCTTAATATTGGCATACAAACTGTATTATCTCTAGAAATAATCAACGAATCCAAATTTTCTTGAAAGTAGCACTGGAGCCCCATCTGATCAATTTGTTCTATAATTTGTAGAAAATTCGGTTTAATAGTGTACGCTACAGGTCGACTGAACGGATTAAAATAGAATTAGGGGTATAAAAAAATGAAATGACTTTATAAATAATTAATAAATAAAAATTTCCTGAAAAATGACAGTGAAGCATAGTTAATTATGAGTCAAAATTTCCTAAGGAACAGCACGTCAGCTTCATCTATTCAATTAATCCTTGGAATAGGCTACAGGTCCACCAAACTGCTAAAAAATTACATATTGGGAATAAAAAGTGAAATAACTCTAGAAATAATAAATTAATCAAAATTTTCTGAAAAATAGCACTGCAGCTTTATGCAGTCAATCAATCCTTAACATTTTAGATGGATCGGTTGAGTATTGTAAGCTGCAGGTCGACTAAACGGCTAAAAATGATACTTTATTTATGTTTTCTGAATCTGATGTGTCCAGTAAAAAAAAATGGGCAATTTGTATGCACAGAAGCTATTTTTTAGCGATTTTTCATCAATTCCAAAAGTAATACACTCAAGTCTCAATTCTGGGCCACGCGATTTTCGGCCGGCTTCACGCTTGATTACTTCTGTCTCCCTCTGAGCGTACGTTCCTTGACAGCCTATACGCACGGACAGTCAGTGCCGTATCAGAAGTTTTTTACATCGCGCCTCTCTGGGCGTATAATATTCCAAGGCTAGAGACTACATATGCGGTCCTGAGTGGTGACACATTATTTGACTAGAAATTGTCGTCCTGTTTGTCGCCGGAAAAATAAAACGAGTAATTGCGTTAATAAATGCTACTAAAGTTACAACATTATTCTGCACAAGTTTTATTATTAGCAAGCAGTATGACAATTGTTACAATCGTGAGCTCTCAATTTTTATTTTTCAGTTAAATACGTGTTATATTTTTGTGAATTAAATTAAATTTTTTGAAAATTTCAGTCACACTTCACGAGGGACAGAACGCGTCGTCTGACGCGTCGTGAAAAATGGCCCATTCATGTGGGCTTCTTCCTGGTCTACGTCTTCGTGCACATAGTTTCTTCATCCACAACTCCACCACCGAATTCTGTTACTCCACTCAATGGACCACTGTCATCAGTGCCACCAAAAACAACGTCTTCACCTATAAATCCGGTTGCCTTAGACCCTGGAACAGGAAAAGGTCAGAAAGAAGAGGCGCCAGGAACTGCAAGGGAGCGAACAAAGGAGGAAAAAGAAAATGTAATTACGAAGGAGGAGGAGAAAGATAAGGGAAATGATAATAAAAACGGAAAAAATAATAAGAAGGTAGATGATAATAAGAAGATAAATGATAGTACAAAAGAAAATGGGAAAGAAAATGGGAAGGAGAATGCTGCTGGTACCAAGGAGACAGAAGGAAAAGAAGAGAATGGAAACAAAAATTCAGGAATAAAGGAAAGCACTTCTGAAAATGCTCCCAATTCTACGGTTAGTAGACTTTAAGACATATATGTGGGCGTCCTCATGAAAAGGGCCCTTATTGCCGATATGGAGTTAGGTATAGGGTCATACAGCCGAATAAATTCCCCGCATTTTAGGTCCATAACGAACTCTGTAAGTTGAAAAACGAGTCACCAGGCATTTTTAAAGTTGGAACTTCGAAAAATCGTTTTTCGAGAAAAACGCATCTAAACTTGGCGAGTGCCATAAGCACGCGTTTTATACTTTTTCTTCGAACATGAAATATATCTACTTCCGGTTACTTTCTGGATATAAGTATAGTACTAACAGATTCACTATTGGTCCCAGTATCGTCTCCCACTAAAACCTAAACATAATAATTTTGACCTCAACTTAGAAAAACGTGAATGTCTCCTAAATTAGAACCGGCCATAAGCGCCCTTATCATGTGGACCCCCACATATATTAATATGATAAATTCAGGTAGAAGCTTTTATTCTTGACCTTCCCTCAGTGTCTGAAGTATTTCTTCCTTTTATAATAAAATAGTTTGATATAATAGTTATTTGTGATACAAGTGCGCAAAATAGATGATTGTGTGCGAATGTGAATTTTGCAGCATAAGCCGCAGGCGAATGATGCAACCACACGAGTTACCAATCACCTATGCGCACGTGTATCACGCTATTTTTTGCAACGTCCGCCCGAAAAAGTTGTTAGGAGGAGGTCACGAAAAATAATAATTTTATATTGCATAGAGTGGAGTAAAGAAATTTTTTTGAAAAAAAAACTTTAAAAAAACTGTTTGAAATTTTTTTTTTTCTTAAATGTTTGAAAAAAATGTTCTGAAAAAAATTTGGTGAACAAAAATTGTTGAAAAAAAATTTGGTGAAAAAGAAATTTTGAACAAAAATTTTGATACAAAAAAATTGGTTGAAAACAATTTTTTGGCAGAAAGATTATTTAAAAAAATGTTGGCGTTCATGCTCTTTCACCCGGGGGGTGGGGGGGGGGGGGGGCGACGAAACCCTAAAAACAGAACTTCAATAATTAAAACATTTGTTCAAGTTAAATCTAAATTTATTTCAACAAGATACCAACACCAGTGTTTAAAGTTACCTATGCCAGTGTCTAAAGTACCTCATCTCGAAAGTGCGCATGCGCAGCTTTTTCACCAGTGCCCAAAGTAAGTCATCTTCAAACTGCGCATGCGCGATAATTGCTCGCACACAGTCTGCTCAAATAAGGTTCTTTAGGCACAATTTAGAAGCATGAAAACGTCAACTTTTGAGGTGGGTGTTGCAAAAAAATAATTCTATATAAAAATAGTTTTATACAAGAGTTTGGCAGTGCCTATGTATACATACCGAAGAAATCAGGCTATTTGTACAAAAGTTTCGGTACACGTAGCCACGGCCAGTTTTTTAAAAACTATTTTCTACGTTTATTATTTTCTATATAAAAAAGTAACGTAACGATATGAATCGAAAATCTCGCAATCACTGTTGTTGAAAACCTGATTAACTTTCCATTACTCGAAGTTGCTTGATATCTTAAATTTTAAGTTTTTCAAATTAACTTAAAAAGTAATCCCTTATAATAGGAAAAATTATAGAAAACTTTATGCGAATTGACCAACATTTGTGCTTTATACATCTCTTGCTCAGCTGAATTAAAACTTTCTAATTGCCTGATAAATTATTGGAAATATTATACATGTTGTATGTTAGTTGCTTTTAGCTGGAAATTAGTATTTTTGAAATAGAATTTTAATTCAAAATCCTAATTTTTGGAAGAAAACATAAAATTTCTCTAAATTTTACGTTGTGTTAGTTTTTCTCACCGAAAGTTAACATTTTTAAATAAAATATCCCTTTAGGGTAATTTAAAATAAAATTAATATAATTTGAACAAGATTTAAAATCTTGTAACATTTTTGGATTATGTTAGTGTTTTTCGTCAAAAATTAGAATTTTTATTTAAAAGAAAAAGATTCCAAAGCAGATTCCACTTTTTTGACAATATTAAGTTAGGTTAGCGTTTCACACCAAAAGTTTTAGCATTTTAAAACAAAAATCATTATAATTTGAACAAGATGAGTTAGAATCTATTAATAACTTTGAATTAACATTTTTCACCAGCTATCGATTATTTTAATCAAAAATCCTTAGATTTCTTAGAAGATTTACAATTCTGAGCAATTTATTTGCATGTGTTTTTTTATCGGCAATTATTGGTACTTTTAATAAAAAATTATTAAGTTTCAAGAAGATTGATTATTTTGAATAAAAATCAATAACTTTCACCGAACAATTTTTTATTGGGTTATGTTAGCGTTTTTTCATCGAAAATTGTTATTATCGTATTTATACATCAGAATATACCATTCAGTTAATAAATTCACAATTTTTATGCTATTTTTTATTTTTTTGGCGTTTTATACCGGAAATCGGTACTTTTAATAACAAATCAATGGATTTCCAAGAAGATAACACATTTTTGAACAATTTTAGGTTACATTAACATTTATCGCCGGGAATAGACTATTTTAAACTACAACAAAAAACGTAATACGCCTATAATGCTTTTTTTCAAAACAGCCGATCAAAACAACCTATATTCTCGGTGAGAAATGTTACCATAAGCTAAAATTGTCTGCAAATTATTTATCTTCTTGGAAATCTAATGATTTGCTATTAAAAGCCTAGAACATTCCAGTGACGTGCCCTCCCTGGCGAAAGTACCGGAGTCAATTCGAACCAATCCGAAAAAGTTCTATATTTCGTTTGACCCAAATCGTTTAAAAATGAATCCGACTCAATCCGGTTCAATCCGAACTCCAAAACGAACCAATCCGAACCAAATTTTCAATCCAAATGAATCAGAATCAATCCGAACTCGGATTGATATACACTGAATTTTCAATCCGAATGAATCCGAGTTCGGATTGAATTGTATTCATTCGGATTGAAAATCGTTTCAGATCAATCCGAGTTTGGATTCATTCGGATTTAAAATTTGGTTCGGATTTATTCGGATTTGATGTTCGGATTGAACCGGATTGAGTCGGATTAATTTTTGACCGATTTGGATCGAACGAAATGTAGAACTTTTTTCGGATTGGTTCGAATTAACTCGGATTGGTTCGGATACAGATTCCGGAATGATTCGGATGACTTCGGATTGGTTCGGAAGCAATTCCTATCCGATACTTTCGCCAGGGCTTCTTTCAATTTAAAAATTGCGTCAGACAACAAAAATCACGCGCGTAGCGTGAAAAAATATTTTTCGTGAATTTAAATATTAGTTAGATAAAAGAAAATGAAAATTGATATTTTCTTTTTACTTAGGAAACTTTCTTTACATCAACGATGCCATCCACTGAGTACTCTTCAACTATAAGGCCTAAAAGAATTGGTTGTTCTGCGCCAGCAATTGAACAATTTCCGAGGCCGTTAATGGGTCCCAATGTCAGGAAACATGGTGGTCTTATCATTCATCTTCTAGTAGCAGCCTACACTTTTCTTGGTCTTGCTATTGTCTGCGATGATTACTTTGTTTCTAGTCTCGACAGAATTTGCGAAGGTAAGATCCTGTGAAACCAGCGTAATTTCGTTCCACAAGTTTGTTTTTTAAATTCCAATATCTATTTCAATTTGAAGTATCAATATTCAATTTCCAGTTAAAATACTTTGAGGGTTCAGAATAAATAAATTGCAATGTTTGAGGGTTTAAAAATTAAAAATATTAACAAGAAAAAATAGTCATAGTAGTCAGAAGACCATCCATAAGTTATGTAACATATTTTTTGCCAATTTTTTATTCCACCCCTTTCCCATGTAACAAGTCGTAACAAAATGGTTTGGGGCCCCCCCCCCCCCCCCGCCAATGTTACTTAATTTTTTCAAATATTTTCAGCCATATCTTATCAGATTCAATTTAGTTACTTACTACCCGAGACACTTGAATTAGCATTCCTTTACTCGTATTAATCAATTGCAAATCTATGAAATTAAATAAAGTTCAATTTTAAATTTTAAAATTAAATAATTTTCAATTTTGAATCTTCAAAATTTAAAAAAATTTAAATTTGAAGAATTTTTAGAATTTAAAGTTTTAAAAAGTTAAAATTGAAGAATTTTATATTCTTGAAATGTGAGATTTTTCAATTGTAACTCTTCAAAATTGTAGAACTTTGAACGGTAACTTTTTAAAATTGGAGAGTTTTCAATTTTGAAAATTTACAATTGAAAATTCTGTAATTTTGATGTTTTAATTTGGGAATTTCTTCAATTTAGAAGATTAAGAATTGACAACTCTTGACTTATAAATCTTCAAAATTGAACTACATATTCCAAAATAAAACGTTCAAAATCACATCGTATTAAACTATAAACTATTGAAACTAAAATTAAAATTAGAATAAATTAAAATTGTATGAAAGCCGATATAGCTATTTTATATCATTTACAATTTTTTTATTAATAATTAAATTGTATAGTACTTTAAATTGAGCATTTATTTTAATTTAATAATTAGGCAATCATAATAAGAAACATGTGTTAAGCCCGTGTAGCGCGCTATTTGTGCTACATTTTTTTAATTACTATAATACACATCTCCATTTATTCATTTATTTATTTATTCTAAATATTTTGTGAAACGATAGCGATCATAATGAACGCTAGTTAAAGTCTGGAAAAGTAGATGACCAAATCTAAGGGTGAATTTAGTAAATAATACAAAGCCAACGCAACGTAAAAAATGTTGCACAGTTTTGAGGGTAGTAGTATTTTAAAAAATTGTACAAAGGACTTTGTTTATATAGATATTTTTTTACAGGACGATGGAAAAAAATCAAACTGCTAATCTAATTATACCGATATTGAAGTCCTTATAACGTTATTACAATATTCTGTTGTAATTGTACTGAACTTCAGCTATAATGAAAATTTAAATATGTATTTTAAGTGGTTAAAATTAAAATGTTTTTAAATCGAAGCCTAGCGAAGTAAAAAGTTTATAATTTGAACCCTATTAAATCAAATCTTTTTAGTTCATATAGTGTTGACAAATGTACAAATTTGAAATGTTGAAAAAATTTGTAAAGAAAGCTTTGAAAGCGAACAACTATAACTGTGATGTATTCATAAATGAATAATTTTATTTTCATTTTGTGTTGCTAATTATAAATATCCATTTAGAAATATTAACAAGAGTGATTGCATATTTCAGAATTGAGACTTTCTCCAGACGTAGCAGGAGCAACCTTCATGGCCGCAGGATCCTCTGCACCAGAATTGGCAACGGTTGTAATAGGAGTCTTCTTTGCGCAAGACGATATTGGAGTAAGTTTCATTCAGGAAGAAAACAATTATTGATTTTGTGTACTAATATAATTCTGTAGTCTACACAATAAAGGAAAATATTTTTTTAATTCTTTGATAAAATCTTTCTTTATGTGCAACATATTACAAGATTTCATTTTTAGAGACTAATATTTTCACTAAACTCTGGTATCTTCCTTTTTAACAATGCACTCATTTTATCTGACAATTATCATAAACAGGTGAGTGGAGTCATCGGGAGTGCAGTTTTCAACATAATGTTCGTGATATCCGTTTGCGGTTTATGCACAACGACAGTATCCAAACTCAATTGGTGGCCTCTTTGTCGTGACTCCTTCTTCTATGCTGTTTCAATTTTAGTTATGCTTGGCACAATATTCAATGAGATTATATCATGGTGAGCAATTTCGAATTACTCTATTATAATTAATTATTACAGGTACATACTTTTAATACAACTAATATGATCTATTTTCTTCTTCAGGCCCGAAGCTCTTTTCATGCTCATCATGTACGTAGTTTACTGCGTAGTTTTGTCGTTCAATTCTTCTTTGGAACGTTGGGCAAAGTCATTAAATATTCCTTTTCTTCCAAAAGACGAAGAGCCCGCTGAACAGAGCGCCTTAGTAACTTACAGATCATTACAAGAAGAAAGGGTATCTTATACTGCACCTACAAACGCAGCCACTGCTCCTGTCCCAGTTGATCCATGGAAAAGTCCAGTAGGTCAGTTGAAAGTCGATGATGAATATAATTTCAATTTATTTAACATTTAGAAAAAAGAGTGCAATAATTAAAAGAAGAGAAGAGGTTCATGTTTTATCAAATTTTCTTATTATAGAAAGTGCTATGCAAGCATGGGACGATCCTCAGTCACAGGATCCCTATCAACAACAGCAGGATCCGTATCAACATCAGGATCCGTATCAACATCAGGATCCATATCAACAACAGGATCCATATCAACAGCATCAGGATCCTTATCAGCAAGAGCAACAAATACAGCCCCAACAACAACAACCACAGCAGCAACCGCAACAGCCGCTAGCACCAAAACCACCACAATACTACAAAGCGAAAGAATACGATCCAAATGAGGTTTCTCCATTAGTAAAACCAACTGATGGTAGCAAATTTAGATTATTTTCATGGGCACTTGTCTATCCTATTCATTACACGTGTAGAAAAACGATGCCTGATGTTCGACAAGAAAAGTACCGGAGGTTGTACCCTTATACATTCTTTATGTCCATGATATGGATCAGCTTTTATAGCTACATCATGGTCTGGATGATCACCATCATAGGTAAGAAGAATATTTGCTTGAATTAGAATCTTATCTTTCCTTATTATTTCATCGGGTTTCGTGATTTGTAAAAATGGTTGAAAACTAATTTTAAATGTGTCATAAATCTTATTCTGATTTGTTATAAATGTAGGTAGTACACTCGGAATTCCTGACACCGTAATGGGTTTGACTTTCGTTGCTGCTGGTGTAAGCGTGCCTGATGCACTTTCGTCTCTAGCTGTTATTAAAGAGGGTCTTGGGGATATGGCCGTCAGCAATGCAGTTGGAAGTAACGTCTTCGATATTTTAGTTTGCCTTGGTCTTCCTTGGTTCATACAGACCGCAATCGTTAAGCCTGGGTCATACGTCAACGTGACTAGTAGAGGTATTATTTTTGTACATCTTACGCTAATTTCCATTAGTTGTTCAAACCAATAAGGTTCTTTTTTATTTTTCAAATGTACTTCCAGGTTATATATATATATATATATATATATATATATATATATATATATATATATTTAAAAAAAAGGTTAAACAAATACCACAGGGTCCCACTGAGAGCAACTGCCATCTAAAAAATGACACCGGCTCTCAGTAGAACCGCGGTAAATCACACCTAAGGACACGTCTCACAACCGTGAGATGGGTCGTCATATATATAAGTCATATATACATGTATGTCTCCCCTGAAATAATAGTTGCACCATATCCATATCATGAAAACGTTTGCTTCATGAGCTTGACCAGAATTGAAAAAATCGGTTAATACTGAAAATTTCTCTAATCTTTAGGTCTGACTTATTCAACCTTATCTCTCCTCTCGACGGTGGTGTTTTTGGTCGTAGCCACTCACTTGAATGGATGGAAATTGGATCGTCGGTACGGAATAGTGCTGATGGTTTGGTACTTGATTTTCATCATCTTCGCTTCATTATACGAGCTGAATGTGTTCGGCCAGATGAACCCACCAGTTTGTCCCAGCCTGTACTAATTTCACTTCAGCGTAGCCTAAGTTTCGCAGATACACTACTCATGAAGTACGAACAGGTAGCTAATATAAATACAGATGAAAGTAAATTCGAAAAGGAAACTCAAAGCCAGAACAAAATAAGAAAACTAAAAAAAGGAGAGGACGCCAAAAAGAGTGTAACTAAAATTGGAAGGAAAGGATGACAAATAATAAAGAAAGATATGTAGAATAAGAAAAAAGGAATAAAAAGGAATACAAAGAAGGAGCTGCCAAGGAATTGAGCCACGCAGGTTCGTCGAATCGACAAGAAGCTTAGCAGTGTTAGCTAGTCGAGTGGGGACAGTCGAAAGAAAGAGAGACGATATAAATAACAGTATTAAATAGTTACTTGTTACTTCATTTGCAATTAATCTAAGCGACAACATCAGGCGCCAAGCTCGCGTAATTGGATGCTTCACATACGTACAAGTATACATGATTCCAAGACCTTGCCGTGGCGCGGTTCACTTCAGAAAGTGTAAGTAAATCCGTACCCCCAGGGTTGCTACAGGTCTGGAAATTCCTGAAAGTCATGGAATTTAAAATTGGTCAGGGAAAGTTAGGGAATGTCAAAGAAAATCTGAAAGAGTCAGGGATTTATTAATAAACTGAATTTGAACTTTAGAGGTCATCCACAAATTACATGAGGCACTTTCCTGAAATTTTTAATCTCTCCACGCCCATAGAAAATTTAACTACCTATATATATATATATATAGTTGAAGTTTGTCATGAGGACAACCGCAGGATTTCGCCGGGAGCGGGTGCTAGTCTGAAAAATTGCACCCGCTCCCAGCGAAATCGCGGTAAAAAATATATATT